>OZ026839.1:39892273-39986990 GCA_964023205.1 Lutraria lutraria
AGAGAAGAGCTGGAAGCAACCTACCAACACACAGTGACTGATCACCACTTCAATCATTTCATATTTCAAATCTTAACCTGTTCTATTGTATCTGTCACAAGGCATACAAATAAAATCTGATCAGAAAGTAAAGTTCAAGCAAAATGGGTTATTTAATTTAATAGGCTTTAACATGTTAATCCTTAGTAAAATGTTCATAAGGTTATGGCTTGTTGATTTGTAACTATATTATACAACTCCTATACTAAAACAATATAAAGAAAATATAATAAAGACAAGGTTGCTTAATGCTTGCCAAATTCAAGCCCTTTGAGAAGATTACAACTTTATTGTATTTATCCTTTACTTTATTCCTTTACATTGACTTATTGTTTTAATGATTTTTGATGCATTTGATTCCATTTAAGAACAAATTATGCATTTATGTTTAGTATGATTTTAGTTATTCTAAAAGTATGGTGCATTAATTAGGAGAGGCAATTGTAAGGGAATAGTCCAGAAGAGAATAATTTCTAACTTGACGGAAACTATGTAAAGTCTCTTAATTGCCCACTGAAGTAATGATCCCAGTGTGAATTTACCATTCAATTCAATATACATCCTTTTATATTTACAAAAAAGAAATAGTTGATCTGCAATCTTTCTTATGCATATTTTCACACCTTTTATCCAAAGTCGACAATATTCTCTTATCACAAGTCATGTATATACATTACATGTTATCTAAAAACATATTTTTTTCATATATAAAACATGAATTATAAACACATACATTTAGTTGTTATCATATTTACATGTACATCATAATTTATTTGTGAGTGATCTTTGTATAATACAACAGTCTAGATTTCCTTTACCCCGGATTATCCACAAAACAATGGATTATCCTAAATAATACTTCAGTCTCGTTGATTTTTGGATTGAAAAAAGAAAACATAAAATTATGTAAACATATTGTTACAATTATTTAAGGTATTTTTGTTACATCATAATTCTAAATATATGTATTTAGACAAGCTTTGCAAATAGGGTGCTTGAGAAATAAAAAACTTGGCTTTTTAGATAAATATCAAAATCATTGTGTCTGATTTTGAGGATAGACCAATAGCTGACTTTGTATATTAATGATGAATTTTGGTAAAGAATGAAGATCATCATCAAGAAATTATGCACTCATGCGGACACTCACAAGTTGAAATCTGATGTGATGTGTTTCTAATGTTTTTAAAACAGAATTTTTAAGATTTAAACATTTATGTCAGCAGCATAATAGATAAACTCTTAAACACATAAGAATTCATATAATTTGTAAGAAACAGATCATTATGCTAGCTGTACTCGTACTTCAAGGAAGGAAGGAAGGAATAAATTTACCATGCTTCTTTCCATTCTTCCACTGCCCTTCATATTTGAAAAATTTGTTCTCATATAAGTAGGTACCTGAGCCTGAAAAATCAAAAAGAAATAATTATCAGTGTATTTCCATACTTGAGCATATCCTACCATACTCATACTTCAATGAATCAAAGCTTGAGGTTATATAATATCTTTTAGATCTCTAATCCGACCGACAGAGTGACTCCAATATACCCCCAAACTTTGTTTGAGGGGGTATAATAATTAACTGGGAATAGTGGATACACAAAGTTGAGATTTGAGCTCAGAAGCCAATCTCAAATATCATGCCCACGGACCAAGGATCTCAGTTATGCAAACTTGAGAAAATTCACCTTGCTCAAATCTAACTTTTTTGTGTTGATTACTAATGAATCTGTTTCTCTGGGGGTATAATGTCTCTCTAACAGCCAGGCTCTTTAGAGACTTTTCCAGCTTAAAACATATTTTTAGTGCTTAACGTTTTGCCAAGAAAATAATTATAGCAAAAACCATTAAAACATATCAGCTTATTCCGCAGACAGATATCTTGTAGTTGGTGTATCTTAAATTACAGTAGCGGTATGTATGAACCAATTTAATAATGCTTGTAAAATGTCGATTTACACCGCTGGCATTTTACGTGGCGTTGGCTGTTGCTGGGAAACAGGGTGGACAACAGAAAATAAAAAACAAACAAAAAACGAAAAACTTGCTATACTACCATTGAGCAAAATTTCAGAAGAATCGGAGAAAATTCGATTATTTTTGCCCATGAGGTCAAGGTAAGGTCGCATACTACCTTAATGTAACACTGTGAATAAAGTATTCATTAATGTAACACTGTGAACTAGGTAATTATTAATATAATACTGTGAACGATGGTCACTATTAACATAACACTGTGAACAATGTTCAACATTAACATAAAACTGTGAATGATTGTCACTATTAACGTAACACTGTGAACAAGGTAATCATTAACATAACACTTTTAACGATGGTCACTATCAATATAACACTGAGAACAATGTTCATCATTAACATAACACCGTGAATGATGGTCACTATTAACATAACATAGTGAACAAAGTAATCATTAATGTAACACTGAGAATGATGGTCACTATTAATGTAACATTGTGAACGATGGTCACTATTAATGTAACACTGAAAACGATGGTCACTATTAATGCAACATCGTGAACGAGGTCACTATTAACATAACACTGTTAACAAGGTAATCATTAACATTACACTGTGAATGATAATCATGGTCACTATTAACATAACACTGTTAACAAGGTAACTATTAACATTACACTGTGAATGATAATCATGGTCACTATTAACATAACACTGTGAACAAGGTAATCATTAACATTGCACTGAGAACAATGGTTACTATTAACGTAACATCGGGAACGATGGTCACTATTAATGTAACACTTTGAAGAAGGCAATCATAAACATAACACTGTGAAAGATGGTCACTATTAACATAACACTGTGAACAATGTTCAACATTAACGTAACACTGTGAACAATGTATAGTAAACATATAATGTATCGGGTATTCCTGTCTCAGATTAAATACTTTTTGTCATGTTGAGTCCTATTTGTAAAAAAATAAAGATGATTTATTTTGGTGAGATTTATAATTACAGATAATGGGAACTCAATAGCAACAAGAGGTGTTTGTCAGGCACAGAAACTCCCTGAATGCCAACTAGATAATTAAACCTTGACCTTTGACCAACTGACCATAAAAGAAATAGGGGTGATATACATGTGATGACCAACCTCCAAAGTAAGTTTGTGAGCCATAGGCCTAATCATTCACAAGGTACAGGTCAAACACATTTTTTGTGTAAAGTTCACTGTGACCTTGTCCTTTGACCTCAAATCAATAGAGATCAATAATTTGTGAAATCCTAAGAAATTTTATAAACAATGGATGTGCACAATAAAAACTTCAAAATTGGTCACAAAATAAACCTCTCACCATTAATAGCTTTGACAACACCATCTGAATCACTGACAATCCCTCTGTGTGTATTGTTTCCACCAAGAGAAGGCATTTTAACAGTCTCTGAATTATTGGCATTATTTGTTGACCGACTACGACCGCTTGGAAAACTAACTCTTTCATTTGCATCTTCGCTTACAGTACGTTTAATATTATTTTCAATTATATCCATAGGTAATTTAGGAACAAATGTGTTCTTATTTTGCAGAACATTGCTTCGGTTTGTCTCATATTTCCGTCTTATATCAGCTTCATACTTTCCTGGTGGATAATAATTACTTTTTATAATTGGTTGATCAAGCTTTATGGCTGGTAGAGTATTAGATCTCTGAAGCCCTCTTTTCCTCATTTCAGTACGCATTTTTCAAATCCACTTCATAAAACTTATATCCTAAAATTTCACTTAATTGAATAACATTTAAAACTAACCAGTCTACTCATGAAGGCATATTAATGTATTAAATGTTACAAACAAGTGTGTTATACTGTAGTAATATGATTTAATAAGGTCAACCATTGGATAAAGTAAGTAACTTAGACAAACTATTTAATTTTGTATTGATTCTTAATGTTAATCTGGTAATACTGTTTATATCACCTTATGCTATGTTCCACCTAGAGTGTAATATTTAATCTCAGTCTGTATGATAAAGAATAAAGAATAGTGGTATTTGTACCATTTACTATTGTTGATAAGCAAAGTTTAATGTTAGATAATGAACATAGAATAGCAATGATTTGAAGAATAGAAAAATATGTCACTACATGCATAAATATAATAAGATGATAAGATAAAGATGTTGCAGCTATAATTCAGAAACCAATGAAAAAATGTTTTACCTCTATAATGCACTTATACCTAAAAATGCTCTTAAACAAACTTAACTGTATTTTAATCTAACAGGCATGGGATGACTGGAACTGACAAAACTTCAAACAAATAATAAAATGAAGGAGTCAGATTTTAAACACAACAATTTAAAAGAAATCTTGAAATTGGCATATTTTTCCTTCTGCACAAATTGTTCAGTATAGCCCAATTATCATTATTTTTATGATAGTTACCTTAGATACTTCGATTTATTTTAGCAGTAATATTTTTGTTTTTCAGTTTGTTATGCAGTTAATAGAATGAAAAAATGAACTTAAAAAAATGAGTGAAGTACAGCTTTTAATATCAATATTTATCACATACTTGCTGTGTAATGGACCTGTACATTCAGTATAAATAATCTTAGGGATTCCATTGGGGACTATATATTTAAGATGTTAAATGTAGAATATAGAGCTTTTAAACTGACTACGCAACATTATGTATAAAATCAACAAATAAATATGTAGCTTCTGATCGACAACTGACACAAGTTACTAGCATCGTAAATGTTAAAATCATTAAAATAAGATTTGCTGGGCTTATATCAAAATGTTAACTAAAAGCCTTTGATATATACAAAATGAACCTAAAACTAGAAAGCACATGGAAAGCAATTGATAAAGTAGATAATCAAATCACGAAACTGAATAAAAAAACAACAACACCGAACAACAAGCAAACAAGTAAGAATTTAAGCATAGAAACATGAGCAAACATAACAAACATGTAACAAGAAACCAAAGTAATGTAACAGGAGGAAAATAATCATAATGTATCTGATGTGGGGCTTGAACCCGCGACCCCCTGCTTGTGAGTCAGATGCTTTACCAACAGAGCTAATCAGACTGTTAATATTACAGTCAATTATAAATACAAATACTATACTGCTACAATAATAAAACTAGAATAGATAAACAGATATATACATGACTGGAGCTAGGACAACCAAATACCTAATCTGCATGACTCGCCATTCATTTTTGTATAATTATATTTGTGTACTTTATATAAATAGCTAAGCATTGCTTTATAAGTTTACATTAAAATAACATACTGCTTTTTTCATAATTATAATTTACATGATGAAAAAACATGTGAACCTTATTGGCTAAACATACTGACTGATTACTACAAAATAAAAAAACTTAACAACAAAAAAGACAATAAGGAACTTTGGATCACAATCAACTGCATAGTACTTGATATTGTATAAAACACGAATCGTTTTCGGTAAATACGCTCAGTACTTAACTTGCCTGCAAATCCGATTCAATCGCGGATTGCCCTAATTGGCTTTGAGTTGTGCCGTGAAATCTATTCAGATTAGTTTATGGATTATATTATGGTATATAGAAAATAAGTTGTATGAATAGAGTAGTACCTGATAAAACATTTCAGATAATAACCTACCTTGGCGCAATGATTTGTGTTTTTCCCCCGTGTATGCCTCCCGCGTACTTACTGAGGCAGCCATGTTGTTTATACTGACAACCATAGGTAATGGCTAAATTACAGTGTACGGATATTTGGTAAAAACCCGTTTCGACTTGTTTCTATCACTTTCTGCGGAAGCTGTCCCACTATAAACGTGTGTGTATATTTACAAATCATTGTCCAGTCAATGACTCTGTTTTACAATGTAATTAATAGATCTAGTGCCTGCTTCAATATAGGGGAATTCCAACTTTACGCTTTATTAATAAGATCAGCTTGGATATAGATATATATATCATCTTTGTCCTGGGGCAGGGTCACTTTGCCTCTGGGAGTCATGGCATGAACCAAATTGGTAGAGGTCCACTAAGTTATATCAAGGACTTTATACATGTATATAAGTCCTTGGTTATATGCCAAACATCTAACTTCCAAGTTCTGCATGGAATGGAATTCTTTGAACATCCTGGTAGTGCTTCTGCAAGGAACATCCTGTGGAATTTTGTTGAAATTGGCCCAGTGGTTTAGGAGATGCTGATTGAATCAAATTGTAGACATTCCGTATGCTCAGTTCTTCCAGAGACATAGACGTATAATACAACTCTTGTATTATATCTATGTCTCTGGTTACTCGAGTCAAACAAAAACCTATAGGGTCATCAGGAAAATTGGGTAGATCGGGTTACCAGAAACAAACAACTTATTCAAGCCTAAAGTTTATGGTCAAAACTTCTAAAATAGATAGGGTGTCAATTAAGTCCCCCTAGGTAATGGCGTAAATGATAGTTAATTTAATAAATATTAATGACATGTCGGCTGATGGAAAAAACTAACTTGTTTTATGCAGAGATACTCTTTTAGAATAAATGTAGATCTCCTACAGAATCTGTGTTATCTGTGGTGTTTGAACATGTTAGTGAATGGCTTGTAGATAACATTTTTTGTCTTAATATCGCTTGTGAAGCCAAATTGTATGTTACCGTGGGTTCAGATATAAAACAACAGGTTGTTTGATTCTGTAACGATGTATTCAGATGATGACATTGGTGATGAAGATAGAGATGGAAATAGAAATAGAGCCTGTATAAAATAAGAAAGGTACAGGTTAGCAATAGTGCGCAAAGCATATCAAACAAAGCATATAAGATGAACAAGAAAATGATATAAATTAATAATAATTTCCACGCGTACATGAACAAAGTCTAAACTAATTCAATAATGTTCAATAAAACTAAATAAACTTACCAGGATCAGTGTAGTAATTTAACAATGTAAATTGTTATATTAGACGAGCAGTAAAACAAGTCTAGACTCTATCAGAACTAAGTAGGGAGTACTTAAAACTGGCAAGGGTTAATTTAGGCGCGAACAGAATTATAGTGCATGATGGGAATAAGTGCATGAGAATATTAGTGAGCATCTCTCATACCATTTTAACAACTTTCAATCAACCATACCTGCATTCATTCACTGATCCGGACAATAAACAACTAATCAGTATCCACTTTACTGGTATACAGTTAGGCAGATAACATACATACTGTATAGACATGGACATAATGGACATATGAAAGTAATATAATAAGGGTCAAATGAGACCAGGGTTACACGTATATCAGAGAACTAATTCAGTAAGATAATATCTTGATGCTACTTTGACCATTATCTTTCTTGTGATAAAATTGCCAGATTGTGTTATTAGAAAAGTCAAAAATGCAATTTCTAACTCTGCATATCAGAAAATGATGTTTTTTTCGGGTATTTGGGAAAACCGAAATATAACATTTACTGAAAGCAAACCGAAATCTAACTTCATAACTGAAATCTGTGATAGTTAGACAGATGCGCTTATGTGGTGTGAGTGACTTTTTTTCATTGTCGAATACAATAATCAATCATACAGCAAAATTTCAGAGGATAGTTTTGTCTTAAAATGATTTTATTCAACTTTTTTTCAATTTTCCTTAACCTAGTTACATCCCTTAGTTCTCTGACTAAACAAACCGGAATCAAAATTCATAACCAAAAACAAACTGTGACAAATAGATACAGATACGCGTATGTGAAATATGTGAATAAAATAATAGACCATAATTTATGGTAAAATTTCACAAGATAATTTTGTTGTAAAATGATATTATTTATTTTTTTCTTTATTTTTCATTAACCTAGATGCAGAGTTACAGCCCTAAGTTTTCTTATGAATAACTTATTTTGTCATCATTGTCTCATAGAAGAGCAACATTGGCATCATATTTATCTCAATAAAATACACAAGACTTGCACAAAAATGTTAATTGGGTACCAGACCAAGTCTGAACGTCTCTAGCACATTTACACATTCTTTGTGGACCCAATAACGACATTTAGAACATTAATTGTATACTTTCTAAATTATGACAATCTAAAGCACAGACAGAGTATGGAAACTCCATTGTGAACCAAAAAAGAATGGTACTGAGGAAATATTTTGTGATGCTTAAATATCATTGTAAAACAATAAAAAAGATAACTACTATAGGAATACGAAAAACTGAACATTCCTATGGAAAGATGGAAAAGAAGATACCAATTAAAATATAAGTAAAGAATGCTTGTTTTTGGACATGTACATGTATTTGTTAATCAAACATGTGCACAATATTGATACGTGTACACTTTCATCACATTTGCCGATATATGATGCCAACAGAACAATAAAAACAAAGAAAAAGACGAAAAAAACTGTGAACATTCCTATGGAAAGATGAAAAAGAAGATACCAAAAAGAAGGGCGAAATAAGAAATATTTTATCCATAAAAAATATGCTACTACAATGTACAAAAAAAGTCAATGGGAAATTATACATATGCAGAAAGCCGAAACTATCATGTGCAGTCTAGTTGTCATCCATTTTCTAAATAGTGTAAGATATAATATATTAACTCTGTGGGTACATATAACCAATAAACAACAACAAAAAAACATTAAACAAGAGGGCCAAGATGGCCCTATATCGCTCACATGACAATCACTGTTCACTCATTAAAACATTGTTTTGAACCGCTGACCTAGTTTTTGACCCCAGACGACCTATGTTCGAATTTGTCTTACATATCATTAAGACAAACAGCCTGACTAGGTTTGGTGAAGATACGATCAAAATTTGTGACTTCTAGAGTGTTCACAAGGTTTTCCAGCAATTTGCCCTAGTGACCTAATTTTACTACAGAAATTACCCATTATCAAACTTGACCTACATATTATTAAAATAAACATTCTGACAAAGTTTCATGAAGATAAATGCAAAACAGTGATTTCTAAAGTGTTCACAAGGTTTTCCCTTATTTGGCCCTGGTGACCTAGTTTTTGACCCCAAATGGCCCAATATCGAACTAGTCCGAGATTTTGTTGATATTAACGTTTTGACCCAGTTTTGCTAAAATTGAGCCAAAAATGTTGCCCCTAGTGTGGTCACAACAAAAAGTTTGACGACGCACGACGCCGGACGGAGAGTGATCCTAATAGCTCACTTTGTCACTTTGTGACATGTCAGCTAAAAAGATATGTTTAAACATTATTTAAAGTCCCATTAGCTTTTTCCTAAAAAAATAAATGCAAAAAACAAACAATTGCTTATATTATCCCTAGATAATTATTACCGACAAAACAAGCCCTTCTTCTTCTAAAAACACTCATTTCACTGTGAATTTGCTTTAGTAAACTTGAAATATATAGAGCGCGTGGCGTCACTTCATGCCATTTGCATATGGCTGCGGGAAAACACAGCTGTTCTATAAATAGTATTTTTTTCACTGATATTGAAAACAAAATGTGTTTTATAAACACCATGCCCCCTCCAGTTGCCCTTTTTGAAAATGCACAGGTCCTGTAGAGATTGTCATGATGAACCAAGATATGAAGTTTGATGATTGCAGGTTGTATCTTTTTGATTTAATAGGCAAGGATAAAGTTTGGTGCAGGCAAACAAAGGGCCGTAAATCTGCTAAAAATTATCGAATTATCACAAAACCCTGACAACATGTGCTGGTGAACTTGGTTATAATAGTTCTATCAAAGTTTAGTAAAAATACCTTGAGAAATACTGAAGTAGTTGCAAACAAAAGAGTATTTCTCTATATATTACATATGCACAAAATAAACAAAGGGCCATAATTCCGTCAAAATTTATCGAATCATAAAACCTTTACAACATGCATTGGGTATCTCGATAACAACAGTTCCATGAAAGTTTTATCAAAATCCCTTGAGAAAACAAGGAAAAAAGAGTAATTCGCTGTTACAATCAGACAAAATAAACAAAGGGCCATAGTTCCGCCAAAAATGATCGAATCACAAAACCCGTAATATATGTGTGGGGGTTCTTGGTAACAACAAGTCTGTGAAAGTTTCGTCAAAATCCCATGAAAAATGTAGGAGTAGTATCCTAAAAGAAATGTCGGAATTTTTTTAAGCACAATGACCCTGTGACCTTGACCTACTGACCTGAAAATGCACAGGTCCTGTAGAGGCTGTCATGAGGAACCTACATATGAAGTTTGATGAATGTAGGTGCAGGCGTTTTGATTTTATAGGCAAGGTTAAAGTTTGGTACAAACAGACAAACAAACAGAGAGACCAAAAACAATATGCCCCCGATCTATCGATGCGGGGGCATAAAAATACAGTAGTGGTTTTGGAAACATTTTTTCTTGCTATAAAGTACGCATAGGAGGAAAACACACCAGATTCCTCTGATATAGAACAAACAGAAACTATTACGACCGATAAATTTATATGATTATGGGACTTTTAACATTTATTGATTATACTTCCTGATATCTGTCACATATATTCACACTTTCAGTTCACATAGGTGAATAATAATACAAAATGCGTGCGTCCTTGCAAATAGGTTATATAATACCATATGCTAAAGAATGCAAATCTATTTAAGTTATTTGTAAGAAAATTAAGGGAAGTAACTCTGTAACTAGGTTAAATTTGATAAAAAATTGAATATCGTTTTTGGAATTTTGTTATATCATCTATGAAGATGTTTTATAACTAAAAATAGTCAGACAACCCCCATAATCGAGTTGTCTATAATTTTACACCTTTAAGTAAGTAATTTGTTTTCACAATTCACATGGGGAACACACAAATCGATCATTCAAATCACTAATTTTGATTTTTTGTTCTTAAATTTTGTATACTATACGCAAATATACCATAATAACATAATCTGAAGGTAAAAGTATGAAACTTGTTGTGGTTTATAGTAACCGTTCGATTTCGGTTATGAATTGCTTTCGTTAAATGTTAGATTTTGGTTTTCCCAAATACTGTGTTTTTTCCATTATTCAGTGTCATTTTGAGTATGACATAGTGTGTTCTTTTTGTATCTCTCAGTAACTATCACAGTGCCTCCAGACTGGGTCAACTACAAAGAAAATGAAATGCAGAAGACAATAAAACACTTTTTATCTAGCTTTATTTAATACTGAAATAAATACTAAAATGATACAAATATTATATTCCACCAAATAAGCACCAATTCATGAACACAATACACTGAGGAGATTTGGGAAATATGTTCATGCGAAGGTTCCTGCTGGAAGCTGTGATATAATCCACTCCTTATACACATAATGTCATCAACTAGTGAAACAAGAGGGCCAAGACGGACCTTTATCACTAACATGAGAATCATTGCTTGCTGATGAAAACATTGGGGTCTGTTATTATCAAAGTTTTCCTAAGACCTGGTGACCTGGTTTTTTACCACAGATGACCAATGTTCGAACTTGTCAAAGATATCATTAAGACAAACATTCTGACAAGGTTTGGTAAAGATCCAATCACAACAGTGACATCTAGAGTGTTAACAAGGATTTCCTGCAATTTGATCTTATAACATAGTGGCTCTCATACCCATATTATTTCTATAATTATCATTAATTGAATAATTAATTAGAGAGACATGAATTTGTATATACCAGTCTGTATTTTAAATAATGACAAGAGTACGTTTAACATGTCTGTATTGGCAGTAGAACAAGTCTCTGTAAACAACTTAAGTCTGCATACCACAGATGTCGTCAATATACTAATTGGTATTTTGGGATGTTTGCATTATACTGTAACTTTGTTAAAAGTTTATAATAATTATTGTAAATTGATCGACGAAAAATGATAACTTTTTGCTACTTTTGGAAGTCTAATTTAAAACAAGACATTCCGAATTAGTATTGCATCAGATAATTAACCTATAATTTCATTGGTCATAAGACTTGTGGTTCTGAAAACTTCATTGGATAATGATGATAATGCCCACTGCTGTCAATAACATTTTTTAGATACCATGAAACTAATTGTCTTGTGTGTGGGAGAGAAGAAAATGAGAGAGAAAATAAGAACATTTTAATTTGATTAAACCTAACTATACGATCATGGATTGTTTTTCTTTATGTCACCAATCACTATGTGACAATCTTGTAACCTAATTATTAACCCCAGATGACCCGTTATCAAACTTGTCAAAGATATATTTAAAGAGGCATGTCCTGGAACTCAAGTGTCTCGAATAGCAATCAAATTGGTATCATTTTAGTGCCTAAATCAATTAATGAAAGCCCTGTAAAATATTTACTAAATATCCTGCTAGTTTACTCAAAATACACATTTCAAGATTAACCAACCTACCGATTTCAACCTCAGAAAAATGGAAAGTATTTGTCATTTTCCTAACTCGACCTTTTCTGTCAAAACCCAAAAAAAATGTCAACAAATAGTGAAATGGTTAGTATTGTTCATGCTATTTTATTCTATCAATCAATTATAAGTGAATATTTGGGAGGCAATTAAGATTGTATTTCGCTGCTTTGAAAGACAGTGCACATGCTTGAAAATAACATTGTTGTCATTAAAGGCTGGTAGCCTTTTATTCAAATCGACATACGAATTCCGATGCGTGCCGTCAGGTAGTTGTATTAACGGTAAACACTTAGCGTTATCAACCCGCACATGCGCAGTCGCATTGAAAAGATAGTATATAATATAGTATAACTTTTATTGATTTATGCCATATCATTACTTATCTTCGGGAAATATTAATGATATAATGTAAGTACTTTGAGATTATAAATACAACTACCTGGTGCCGTACAGAGTCATTTTTTAAAACACATTATTCTTTGACTTTTCAGTAATAATTGGTGTATGGAAACAAGACATGACAGTTTCAGGGTATGCCCTTGACAAACATTCTGAAAAGGTTTCATGAAGAACAGTGACATCTAGAGTGTTAACAAGGATTTCCTGCAATTTGATCTTGTAACCTAATTATTAAGTGTTCACAAGGTTTTCATAGAATTTGACCTTTTGACTTATTTTGTTACCCCAATTGACCCATGTTCAAACTTGTCCAAGCTTTTATCAATACAAACATTCTGACCCAGTTTTGTGGAGATCTAACTAAAAATGTACTTTCTATTGTGATCACAGGGCAAAAGTTGACCATGCACAATGATGATAGAAAAAGACCAATCACAAAACTTCACCCTTTTTCAAAGCGGGCATAATAAAATGTTTACAGTAAGTGTATCTAATTTATATCAACTGTCCATGTTGTTTTTAAATGCACTCACACACCTTTTGGCAAGATTCCTAATAATGTAACTGTTTCTTCAACTAGTAACAAGCTAAAATACTTGTTCTACATGTGCCAACTGAAGTTGCCCTTATTCAGCTAACACATTTTTCTTTTAAAAACATGTTATTATTTTCATGAATTCTGTCCATTTTCTCCTTCTGTCCTATAGTGCTGAACTTACATCTATTAAGATATCAACTGAACAACTGACAAATATTTCATAAGTTGTTTCAATCAGTAGTTTGTTTCTGTTGAAGATTTCTTATATCCATTTTCAACCTGAAATGAAAAGATTGAAATATTATTAATTATCTAATAACAATTATAAAATGATCATCTGTGCTGAAGGTACTCGAGGTCATGACAGACACTCCTACTAAAATTCCTGAAAGCAAATTTCATTCTTATACTGAATCACCCATTAAAACACAGTCTTTCATTTAGTTGTTTCTCACCATGCTCTTATTAATATATATATATATATTATATTTTTTTCAATTTCCTTTTCCTTTCATAAGCATTTTCCCAACAATTGCTAGTTGAAAATTTGCAATCAAATCTTGAAATCTTCTTTTTGCTTATTTAATTGTCTACTTTTTATCAATTGTATATAATTATCTGTTTATCATCAAATTTCCAATCTATGTGTTATGTAATAACCCCATGTTGTACCTTGTACCTGGGTGAAATAAAGATATGTTCTGTTCTGTTCTGACAATGAATTACACCACATTTTCAAACAAATGCTAATAACACAGGCTATTTAGAAAATAATCTAACAGAACCCTGTAGTAAATCAAATTAGCAGCACTGAAATTTACACAAAAAATATAGTTAGGCCACCCTCAAAGATTTACACAAAAAAGTTAAAGTAAGTGTCATTTACTGCAAGTTACTCAATGAACAATACTCACTATGCAGTTAACTAGGACATCATCAACTAACTAAAACTGCTAGTAACTTAATGGACTATACTCACTTAGCAATAATTTCTTGACAACTTTCTTGAACTTCTTGTCTTGTTAATTGTGCTAACTCTGCCATTGTATACTGTAAGTAATATGTAAAGTATAATAGTTTGCCTAGGTATAATCTATGAGAAGTCAAATGCAAATGGCCACATGTATTTGTTAGTGTTACTAGAACTTTATCACAGGAGTGACAAATACCCCCACACACTGCTTTTTACACAGAATGTTTAAAGAGGTATAGAGGCTTTTTAGAAAGAAATACTTAAAGACGTAAACTTTGATTTCTTTTGAGAGGCAGTTTTACCCTGGGTCTAATGCATGATGCACCTTTACATATTGGTAACATTTCTGCCAAGTATTTCTGAAATCCATCAATATAAGATAAAGTTACTGAGCAGACAAAAAAAACCCCAATCTTTATCCTTTAAATTGCTTATGTTGTGTAATACAGTAAAACCCTGATTATCCGAAGTCGTAGGGACCGAAAAATTACTTTGGATAATTCTTGGTTTCGGATAATCAAGGGTAAGGGAAATCTAGACAGTTGTATGAAAATAAAGGGAGATCACTCCCATATATATTGCGTACACATATAGATATAATAACTACAAAATTAATGTGTTATAATTCATACTTTATTTACAAAAAAATACATTTTAAGATAAACATGTGTATGTTTAACGTAAAAACAATGGTATGAATAGTTTGTACCAATATCAATTCATGAGGTTCCCAAAGTGAAGCTACGAATACAAATGAATACCTAAACCGTAGCGCATAAATTTTTAAATGAAGCGAAAAATAAAATGTAAATCTGTATTGTAATAGGCTAATTTTGTTCCCATTACTGCAAACAATTATCCAAACAAACAATCCTTTGTTCAAAGTAGGTTAATAATTTGTTGTTCACACCTTTTGACATGTTAAAGAAATCCTACAATTAACTTGTCTGATTGAACAGAGTTAATTGTCGACTTCGGATAACAGGTGTGAAAATACGCATTCGGATGATTGTGGGGACCTGTTTATCACTTCGGATATGCCATGGTATTTGGATTAGATGATTCGGATAATCGAGGTTTATTTACATTGAATTGTATAGAGGGAAATTCGGGACCGAAATTTCCTTATGGATGAGACCAAGTTTTCGGATAATCCGAGTTCAGATAATCGGGGTTTTACTGTATATAAATTTAATTATTATAAGTCCAGTCCCTTATTTACTAAATGAACAAGATGTGTTTTATGAACACCATGCCCCCTCCGGTTTCCCTTCACCTTTACAACATGTATTGGGTATCTCGATAACAATAGTTCCATGAAAGTTTTATCAAAATCCCTTGACAAAACAAGGAAACAAGAGTATTTCGTTGTTACAATCACACAAAATAAACAAAGGGCAGTAATTCCGTCAAAAATGATCGAATCACAAAACCTGGAACATATGTGTGGTGGTTCTTGGTAACAACAAGTCGGTGAAAGTTTCGTCAAATTCCCTTGAAAAATGTAGGAGTAGTATCCTAAACAAGAGGGCCAAGATGGCCCTATATCGCTCACATGACAATCACTGTTCACTCATTAAAACATTGTTTTGAACCGGTGACCTAGTTTTTGACCCCAGATAACCCATGTTAGAACTTGTCCTACATATAAATAAGACAAACATTCTGACAAAATTTGGTGAATATCCAATCAAAACCATGAAAACTACAGCATAGACAAGGTTTTCCTAAGATTTGACCTCGTGACCTAGTTTTTGACCCCAAACGGCCTATGTTCGAATTTGTCTTACATATCATTAAGACAAACATTCTGACTAGGTTTGGTGAAGATACAATCAAAATTTGACATCTACAGTGTTAATAAGGTTTTCTTAAGATTTGACCTTGTGACCTGGTTTTGACCCTAGGTGACCCATATTTGAACTTGTCATTAATATCATTAAGACAAACAATTTGACAAAGTTTGGTTAAGATCCAATAATAACTGTGAAATCTACAGTGTTAACATGGTTTTTCATAAGATTTGACCTAGCGACCTAGTTTTTGACCCAAGATGACCCATGTTCAACCTTGACCCACATATCATTGACGCAAACATTCTGACAAGGTTTGGTGAAGATCCAATTAAAACTGTGACATCTAAAGTGTTAACAAAGTTTTCCTAAGATTTGACCTGGTGACCTAGTTATTGACCCCAGATGACCCATATTTATACTTGGCCGTTATATCATTAAAACAAACGATTTGACAAAGTTTGGTGAAGATCCAATAATAACTGTGAAATCTACAGTGTTAACAAAGTTTTCATAAGATTTGACCTAGCGACCTAGTTTTTGATCCAAGATGACCCATGTTCGAACTCGTCCAAGATATTATAAAGACAAACATTCTGACAACGTTTCATGATCATCCAATCAAAACAGTGACTTCTAGAGTGTTCACAAGGTTTTCCAGCAATTTGCCCTAGTGACCTAGTTTTTCACCGGAAATGACCCATTATCAAACTTGACCTACATATTATTAAAATAAACATTCTGACAAAGTTTCATGAAGATCCAGTCAAAACAGTGATTTCTAAAGTGTTCACAAGGTTTTCCTTTATTTGGCCCTGGTGACCTAGTTTTTTACCCAAAATGGCCCAATATCGAACTCGTCTGAGATTTTGTTGATATTAACGTTCTGACCCAGTTTTGCTAAAATTGAGCTAAAAATGTGGCCCCTAGTGTGGTCACAACATAAAGTTTGACGACGCACGACGAACACCGCACGATGCCGGACAGAGAGTGATCCTAATAGCTCACTTTGTGACATGTGAGCTAAAAAAATGTAAGAATTTTTTTAAACACAATGACCCTGTGACCTTGACCTTTGACCTACTGACCTGAAAATGCACAGGTCCTGTAGAGGTTGTCATGAGGAACCTCATATGAAATTTGATGGATGTAGGTGCAGGCGTTATGATTTTATAGGCAAGGTTAAAGTTTGGTACAAACAGACAAACAGAGAGGCCAAAAACAATATGCCCCATGGGGGCATAAAAATAAACCACTAAAGACTATACATTTGTATATAAGTAAATCTTTCTTAATGTTTTTTACTTACTTCCTACTTCAGAATTTCTGATAAAATAACTTGTCAATAGTTTGTATGTACAAAAAAAGTATTGTCAAAATTAATTCTCCAATTTTTAGCACCTTTAAATTATTGCATTATGGTGTAATTAATACAGATTATCTGTTTCCTTAGTCCTCCTTATTTAGCCAAGCCATACTGATTATCTTATTGAAAATAATTACATGTTACAAGTTTACATTTAATACCGGTAGGCTTAGTACTGATATGTGACCAGGATGTATAGGGAACAAAAACCTATGGAAAATAATAACAATAAATGCATTAAAGGGAAACATTGAAGTTTGACCTGAAAGCACAATATCAAACTTCCAGTTTGGCCATTACATGTATTTTCTTTTCATCTTTTACTTCAGTGGGTTTAGTGTCATTGTTTTTTCACCTAACCAGTTTTACTGGACTGCACCATTCCACGAGGAGCCAGCACCTTTCCCACACATGGAGGAAAATACAACCAGGGTTCGAACCTGGATCACCAGGTTGCAAGTCAAGTACACTAAACATGACTGTTGTTATCTTTACACATCAGGAATGGGCACAAGTATGTACCTATGGAAGCTTGAGAGTCATAGACATAATTCGCATATCTTGTTACAAAAGCATACTTCAAAAAGGTTAAAACTACACAAAAATCTATACAATTATACATGCATGCAAATAATTCAAACTCCACATACTTGTACCAAACTAGCTTGTCTACGGAAGTAACAATGTCCCTCCTCATTTTCATGTATTGGATGAAGGTTTACAATTGGGCCACACCCATCTCCATCATTAACAGAATCATTCTGGTCCCATGGTTTTATTTTTATCTCTATTATGTAGTCCTGTGGCATTATACCCTAAAACATAACAAAAGCTGTGAGTTACAAGTAATAGAAATGAAATCAATTAAATATTAGCAGCATTTTTTCCCTTCATAAACTAAGTACAGTGAAACCTGGATTAGTGGCCATCTCCAAAGATTGCCCTGTGATGAAAGGCTATTCTTTGATATCTTAAACAAAATCACCTCTGAATAATGGTCACCTATCAATAAAGGGCTTGTTATATTTTCCCAAGGCTGGCCTTTGTTCACAGGTTTGACTGTACTTTATTGTTGAGAAGATAATTAATCCTTAAACCTTTATAATGGATATTTTCTAATAAATGACCCTAGGGGTGTGGTTACATTTAATACATTAACTTTTCTGTAAGTTTGAATAGTATTTGATTGCACTTTATATAATTAGAAGGCTTATCATTCCAGGTGAATTGTGAATTTCCTTTCTGTAAACAAGAGGGCCAAGATGGCCCTATATCACTCACATGACAATCACTGTTCACTCATTAAAACATTGTTTTGAACCAGTGTAAGAATGTTAGAACTTGTCCTACATATAAATAAGACAAACATTCTGACAAAATTTGGTGAAGATCCAATCAAAACCATGAAAACTACAGCATAGACAAGGTTTTCCTAAGATTTGACCTCATGACCTAGTTTTTTTACCCCAGATGACCTATATTCGAATTTGTCTTACATATCATTAAGACAAGGTTTGGTGAAGATACAATCAAAATTTGACAACTACAGTGTTAATAAGGTTTTCCTAAGATTTGACCTCGTGCCATAGTTATTGACCCCAGACGACCCATATTTGAACTTGTCATTAATATCATTAAGACAAACAATCTGACAAGGTTTGGCCAAGATCCAATTAAAATTTAAACCCCTAAATGAAATTTAGAGCTTTTACAAGATTTTTACCTAAGATTTGACCTTGTGGCCCAGTTTTTGACCCCGGCTGAGCAATGTTCAACCTTGACCCACATATCATTGAGGCGACACTCTGACAAGGTTTGGTGAAGATCCAATAATAACTGTGAAATCTACAGTGTTAACATGGTTTTTCATAAGATTTGACCTAGCAACCTAGTTTTTGAACCAAGATGACCCATGTTCGAACTCATCCCAGATATTATGAAGACAAACATTCTGACAAAGTTTCATGATGATCCAATCAAAACAGTGACTTCTAGAACGTTCACAAGGTTTTCCAGCAATTTGCCCTAGTGACCTAGTTTTTGACCAGAAATGCCCCTTTATCAAACTTGGCCTACATATTATTAAAATAAACATTCTGACAAAGTTTCATGAAGATCCAATCAAAACAGTGATTTCTAAAGTGTTCACAAGGTTTTCCCTTATTTGGCCCTGGTGACCTAGTTTTTGACTCTAAATGGCCCAATATCAAACTGGTCCGAGATTTTGTCCATAGTAACGTTCTGACCCAGTTTTGCTAAAATTGAGCTAAAAATGTGCCCCCCCCCCCAGTGTGTTCACAAGTTAAAGTTCAACTATGTCAGAAGAAGAAGTTCACCCTGTCAAAAAGTGGAGCTTTGACAAGGGAGACATTTATCAGGAAATATTATTCATGAATTATCATAATTCTCACAATAATACAGAACATTTTTTTCTATAAAATATTACATTAAAAATGTATGTAAATTTACTGGCCATGAATAGGGTAAATAGTGTCGTAATGAGATATGAATTACTGAGTAATTAATTTATATACACAAATGTATTGAGTCTGACAAGTAAATGAGAAAAAAAAACATTTTAAGCCTTATCAGTATTAATTAACCAGAATCAATATTTTACCATAATAATTAAGGTACCTGGTATGTGATCTGTAGCTTTTATATTTTCCATACAACCAGGGATGCTATGTTACAGGGATGTGCAACCGCTTATCATTCACTGATCAACTATTTATTATCAGTGCCTAGGCTTGTTAATGAAAGCAAAGGTATGCAAGAAAATTTCGGTCAAATTATCAGTCAAATTATCATGTTAATTTGAGTTTTGAACTATTATAAAAACTTTGAACTATTTAGAACCACGAATATCTAGAAAGAAAATCACAGCCTCTGTTAAATATTTAACACTTGAACTTCAATACAAGAAATCTTTTGCAAAAAAAAACATTTATTTAAGTCAATTGAAGAGAATATAATGATCTACTTTTTGGCCCTAGATCACGACATTTTCGGAAATGATGCTCTAAGGTTATCTAGTCTAGGCCCTGTTTTTCATCTAGATTTCGCACGTTGCACATCCCTGTGATATAGCAACCCTGATACAACCAAAAAGACATCTTTGAAGAATTCTTAAATGAAGCAAAATCAGTCACTGAGTGTAAGGGAAAGCTGTAGTAATGTCCATTTAAATAAACAAGAGGGCCAAGATGGCCCTTGATCGCTCACCTGAGAACAAAGGCACTATAAATCTCGTAAAACCTATTTTTACATAGATTTTGAGATCAAAACCAACAATGAAGGTATAATACTGTTAAACAAGCTAAAACATAGCAAATTTTCTAATCCAAGGGCCCAGAACTCTTGAAGTTGTGGTCCAATTCCACCCATAACTAAACTTGTCCAAGACTGTAAGGTCATACACATTCATTGTAAATATGATTAGGATCGGTGAATAAATGAAGGCGCTAGAGTGTAAACAAGCTAAAATATAGCAAATTTTCTAAGTCAAGGGCCCATAACTCTTGATTCTAGTCCGATGACGCCCATAATCGTTCATGTCCAAGATATTTTGGTTATACACATTTACTGAAAATATAATTAGGATTGGTGAATAAGTAAATGTGCTAGAGTGTAAAAAAAATCAAATATAGTAATTTTTCAAAGTCAAGGGCCCAAAACTCTTGAAGTTGTGGTCTGATTCCACCCATAATCAAACTTGTCCAAGATCTTTTGGTTATACACATTTACAGAAAATATTATTAGGATTGGTGAATAAATGAAGTGCGACAGTGTAAACAAGCTAAATATAGCAAATTTTCTAAGTCAAGGGCCCATAACTAGAAGTTATTGTCCGATTTTGCCCATAATCGAACTTAGCCGAGACATTGTGGCCATATACATTGTGAGGAAGTTTGATTACGATCTGTTAAGAGCTGTGGATACTTGTCTGTAAACAAACTAATTGTGGACAGACGATGGCTGTTGGACGCCGATATTCATCGATCCTAAAAGTTCACCCGATGAATCATGCTATGGCAACAAGAATTCTGCATGGAATGGAATTCTTTGAACAACTGTGGTAGAGCTTCAAGCAAGGAACACACCTGTGAAGTTTTGTTGAAATTGATCCAGTGGTTTAGGAGGGGAAATAATTATTGTTGATGACGGACAATGGACGACGACGGACAAAGCTTGATCCTAAAAACACACCTTGGCACTCTGTGCCAGGTGAGCTAAAAAGTACACCAAATTATGAATATTTCAGTACATTCCAGTTAATGTAATTGAATTAAGTAAAGATTTTTTACAGCATTAAATTGCATGGCAGCATCTTTGTCACACCAGCAGAATTCATGATTTCGTAGCTCATGTTGTCGATGGTCTAATTCAGTTTGTGCTTTTGTTTCCTTCCTAGTACAGGATAAAAATAATATCACAACAAAGTTGAATAAACACATAATGTCATACATAGGGCTGTTGATCGTTGGGTAAGCAGTGATCCATTCTGAAGACAGCTAAATTTAATTTTCTTTTAGGAATAATGATGTAAATCAGTATAAATTGTTCTATACATACTCCCTTCTAATTAATGAATTTACCAGCAGCATTTTCTGGTATCTGATATATTTAAAGATCCGATTGGACCTCTTGGCAAACAAAGTACACGGTGGTTAACCGGCTCGGATTTTTTTGGATCAAATCAGCGTCCCCAGACTTTTTTTGATCGAGCAAAGGACTTTTACTGATTAATTTCTTAAAAACAATGGACAAACATCCTGATTCAGGCGCAAAAACACGTAAGAACTTTACAATTTCTGTACCACGGAACTTTTACATGCCTGTTCTTTCCATACATTCAAAATAATCAACAATTTCTTCTAAATTTATTCTTTACATCAAGAAAAAGTCTGAAATTTCTCAAGTGAAAGTGCATCAACATTTACCTGAAATTACTAAGAAAGTACACCGATTTTTCAGACTTCATGCTTGTTTATTGCTCTAAAATATATGTATATACATTGCCAAGGTGTTTTAGTCAAACATGGGTCTTTCAGATATCAAATTATCAGTTTTTTAACAGTCCAGAGCAACTGATCATAACTAGTCCGTTTCCATGATCACTAGAAGTCCTTCGCTGCTAAGTTTGTTATTTCTCTTTAACAACAATGAACCTGATAAGTAACCTTTGTAAATTGTAATTATTCAGTTCAGTAATGATATTGATTGAAAAACATGAAAACTTTGTAGAAATTGACATTTTATTCCTTCACTCTACAGTATCGCCCAATCTTGCGAGGGAAAATGCAATATGATTACATTTGTGAATAGACTCTGTTCTCTGTGATGTTGATTTAACATTATTTTCTTGTCAATATACATTTGTGCTGTTCCGTCGCACATAAATAGTTAAAATAAAATAAGTAGAACATATAAAATATCAATTATTTTGAACACACCTGAACTTAAAATAGTCTGGGAACGCTGTTTTGATCCAAAAAAGTCCGAGCTGGTTAACCACCATGAAGTAGTCTATGAGACAATATATATTCAGAGAAAGGGGATTTTTGAGAACACAGAATACACATTCTGTTTAAAAACAAGATCTCGAACCACGAGTCTCAGTAATGACGATTATTCAATTTAATTCATGATTACCCGAGTACTCTGATACTCGCCACAGCCCTAGTCATAAAAGTATGTTACTTCAAGGTCGTAACTGTAATTTATGATTCAAATACTTAATATAGCTTTATTTACAGTGAAACACTAATTATTCAAATTCTTTAGGTCCAAATAAATGATTGAGATAATCCATACTTTTGAATAATTGATTTCAGTATGATGGAGGACTGGATAGATTAAATGATATTGCGTACCATGTCTGTACATCACAAGAGAGTTAACTCTTGTAAGCTAACATGATGTGATGCGAGTGAAAATAACAATAAAACAAACTCTTTTTATAGTTTATCCTCATTTTAATATATTCCTGAATTCATTTAAGGAGCCAGCTTTTTCAGGATTACTTGTTTTCATGTTGCCATCCTTACCAATCAAGTCTACGGATCTACTTTTAGTCTGGTCCTTTATAAATACCAGCACATAAACATATTGTATAGCACACAATCCTATGCAACAATACTGGCCATGTCATTCTCATTTCACTTACTAACAACTAGACGTCACTGTCATCACTTTCATAATCAATTAATATTGGAAATAGGGCTGTGGTTCCGCAAATCGAATGACAAATCTTTTGTTATCAAGTAACCCATCTAAAACCCATTCTTTAAAGATCCCATTAGACCTTTTAGCAAAAAATTAGTCCCTGACGAAACAATACAATTATATTCAGAGAAGATTTTTAAAAACAAAAAATACACTATTAGTAACAAACAAGATCACAATCCATGAATCTCATTAATGACAATTATTCGTACTCTATAATTTAATTTGAAGCATAATTACCTAAGTACTCGGATACTTGCCTCAGTCCTAATTCGAAGATCATCCTTACAATTAAATCTGTGTAATTGTGTTTGAATGTATTTTCCAATTTAGAAACACTTTATACATATCACATTAGAATACTTATGGCTATTTATAAACATTGTAATGTACATTTAACTACAATTATCTCATCACTGATTAAAACAATTAACCAAACACTTGTCAAACAGATCAATAAACATATGAAACTGTTGACACACTTTGTATACGAAAGAATATTTATCATGCACCAGTTGATTCTCAAATGTCTATTGCAATCAATTGACCTCAAATAATAGGAGTGAAAATATGCATTTATGTGTGTAATAGGAGGAGGAAAATAATGTACCTGATGCGGGGCTTGAGCCAATGACCACCTGCTTGCAAGTCAGATGCTCTACCAACTGAGCTAATCAGGCTGGTGAATATCCAAACCAATTTATAAATACAATATACCATACTGCTACATGTGATTTTAAGGACCAAATAATGTAATCAGATAACACCAGGTATACATAAAAAGCTTGCTATTCTGTATATTTTACTAAATAATTTAAATAACATATCTTTTTGCATTATCTTAATTCACTGAATGTCTATCATTTAAATTTTGTGATTTATTAGTTAGGTATGTCTTTCTTTGTCCAGGGTGATTGGTGTTTTGGCAGTAATATAATGGACTATTACATGAAAGGTCGCAGGTTCGATTCTCGGGTCTGCCTTTCAATATTTCAAGGAAGCTTTTTCGGTGTCCCCATCCAAAATACTGAGCAAAATAATTTGTTAAGAAAAATCACAAGAAAGGGGTGAGGCGTGCACATCAGTGCTTTACACCAGGCACAATAAATGACACCAGGCAAACATTATACCTTTGTTTGACAGCCACTTTTCCTTCCTCATTACTATCGAAAACAGGAACAAACTTCACAGAATAACGATGCATTTTTACAGGTGGATTATATCGACCCATTAACTCGACCAAACTTAAAACAACATGATCTTTCTGGAAGAAAAACATTTGAGCTCCATTACATTAACAACAACTAAAAGACCAGCATGAGAAAACTCATCAAATTAATCTGACATTCATGTAAATAACTTAGCAGTCAATAATTTCTACCTCAGCATAAATCTGTTCACACTATCAAGGGCAATTTGATCTATAATATTGTGAAGGAGTCATAAACTAACTAATTACATAACAAAATTGACCAGCTGTGTATTTTCATCATATGGAATTTCTTGATCTATTTAACATTTGTCTGAGTCTGACAACCAGATAAATATATCTTCATACAGCCCTATATTAATGTTTTGGGGAACAGGTATCAGGTTCCTTAGATAGGGGAAATATGCATAGTGAAACAACAGATTGGGAAATTCTAAAGACTAATTAACATACTTTCTTTATAGGTAGATATTTTTTAATTATGGGGAATTTTTTCTCTCAGTGGGGAATTTGGGAGCAGGGCCAAATACTGGACCCAAAAATGCCATAAAAAAGGCCTGTCATATATAATTGTAAAGATATTGAACAGACATGTTAATGTTATAGCAGTGTTTTACCTGATATCTAGTTAACTGAAGTCCTTTTACCTCCCCTGAGTCAACAACACCCAGATATACTTTACCACCTCTGCCTGTGTTCAAAAATGCATTTATTGCTCTGAAAATAAATCAATTGAACAAATAGGTGTTATATAGTACCGAAAAAATAGGATCTTTCATGGTCAAGCGGTTATGGTCTGTGACTAGTAATCAAAAGTCCCTTATGGCAGTGAGTACAAATCCCACAAGTCCTAGGACCAGATCAATTCACATGCTGTCCTGCTAGCTTACAGAAAGAAAATGGTTGTACTACCCAGGACTTCCTGCACTATTAGAACTGGAAGTTGGCTAATTATGACCCTGGCTGTAAGTGCTATGTTTAATTCAAGAGAATTTGTTTAAAAAAATACATGTAGCTTGTTCAATATAATATGGTTGTAATAAATTGTATTACTAATAAGTGATTCATTTTGAAGCAACAGTTGTGTGACTTAAAATTCATTGACCATGTTATCACCAACAAAACATCATATTAATTATACAATATAACCCCTGAAAACCGGACCCCTTCCGGACTGAGCCAAAAGTCTGGTTTTCTGAGAATTCCAGGCCCCGGTTAAATATCTTTTTGTTTGTGACGTCACTTATGACGTCACACGGAGCTTTACATCCTATAAAATGGAAACAATGCATTTTAAGGTTTAATTTTTAATACTCAAAATAGCATTAATGCAGTTTGCAAAATGACAACAATTATAAAAATCTCTGTTTCAGCTTTAACAGAGCGTGGAAATCTTAAAATGATTTATATTCTTACATGTGTTTTAATCATGTGATGCACTGACTAGAGATAGATAACTTTATCCGGCAGGGCTATCTCCTGCACCTAATGAGCGTTATTGTGGGATAAAACAGAATATATGGGCTAATTGCACTTTCGAGTACAAGTTCCACTTATTGATATTTTATTGTTATCTAAATATGTTTGTCATCAGTTTGTTATCACTAGCTAGTTATGTTTTGATACTTGCATCGTGTTATTATTGCAAAGTTATGATATTTATTAATGACACTTGTAGTCCGAATATACAACTTGAAAATATGCGCGTCGGGTATTCAGGGGTAAAATATAGTTTGATATTCATTAGCGGACAATAAAAAACGTCTGGTATCCAGAATTCTGAGGTTCTGGTATTCTGAGAACTTTTTGCATTGATCATAGAAGAGAAAAAATGGGACTTAAAAAATCGTCCGATATTCAGAGAATTCCAGTTTTTAAGGGTTATACTGTACATGTATATTTACTGAAAATTGATTAAAATCAACTGATAATCAATTGTTCTGAGTTATGTGAGTGTTACATATAATGTTCTTACATCTAATGTATAATATCCTATCATGTACCTGCATTTATCTTACTTACCTGGATGCAGCACGTCTTGAAGCCCGGTCATTTTTTTCATTTTCCTGTGTCCAGGGAGGCAAATCTTCATAACATATATTTCTATGGCCTGAAAGTGTCAGACAGTCAGGATTTAAGTAAACACATTTTTATACTTAAATTGAACATACATGTACTAGAATTTGAAATTCTATTGTCAACATATACATAAAATGTAAGACTGTTATCATTTAAATAATCTATTGAATTATTAATTATTTTATGATTGACTTTCCCTAGATATTTCTAACTTGATAAGAAAACGTCCATACTTAGATAATTTTTTAATGATATCAATATAGTGGCCTTAACCTTGAAGTTTTATAGTCAATCAATTTATAATCTATAGGTTTGTATAAAATATCAAAATTTTGGCAGAGAATTATGGTATAAACTTTAAATTTGAAAAAAACTGACTCAACGATATTGCCATTATCACAATGACAACTAGTTTGATGATTTGTGTCATGTCACATTTAATACATGCCTGAACTGTTACTGTAATAAATCAATTTACCTTTAAACTCATGAGTGAAATCCTCTTCAAAGGGTACAATAGAATTACGGATGTAATAACGCCTTGACATAACAAATGTACCTAGATAAAAAACAACAAGAAGTATACATATAAATTCTAAGGACCTGTACTATACCTGTACATATAAGTACATGTATGTATATATACTATTATATAGTACATTTTATAGGGCTTTGATTAATTCTAACATAAAACTTAATTTTGTTTAATTAATTTAAATTTCAGATCTATCATCATGTCAGAAGCATAGCAAGGAAAATGTTAAAAGCAGATTAAAAGAATGTGTCCAGTAGAAACCTTCATTTCATCCAAGAAGTTTAAAGTACCGGTAATGACACCTTGATCGCCACCCTCACTAGCCTCAGTGTTCTAAAGCCACTACTGACACAAGGAGGTGATCAACATACAATACAGCCAGGCAATTTAAATTAGCCCTACTAATTTAGCTTTTCGGTTGGCCGATTTTGTGAACAAATTCAGGACGGGGCCAAATCGAAAAAGTATCTCGTCGTCACAAACAGTCTAATTAGTTGGACTAAATTCAAATGTACATAAAATGTATGTCCATAAAAAATTTTTGAAGACTTTTGGAACAAAGGTAAATCTAGAATAAAGAGCATCTTTGATTCTGATGTACCACCTAAAATGTCATCAATCAGACGTCAAATATACATAGTCCTCCATAGGTTACATCTAAGTTAAAAAAGAAAATTAAGAGAAACCACACACTCTATCAAAAAGCTGAATAGTCTGGTTCCCGGGCTTACTCTACAATTACGTCAGGCAAAGCTCAATAATGGCAGCCTTCAGTGGTAATGCACAGGCAACGGAATATTCTTATTTTGATTGATCATTTGTGATGTATTGCGTAATTTTAATTGTTTATGTACTAATATTGTTACAGTGGCGAGATATTTAAATGATCATTCTTATTTGTTGATAATAAATACTTTCATGAAGTGGACGTGAGTCTTTATAGTTTCCAAAAAATATTTTGTGATCATCTAAAAAATGGATTTCTATGATATATATTATATAAATAGGATTCATTACCAACCCTCACAAGCATTTTATCACTTGATATAAAAAAATACCCATATTTTAGAATGTACAGAGGACGCCGCCATTATTGCGCTTTGCCTGACCCGATAACATAGTGTAAGGGGAAGGAACTCCAGACTAAAAGCTGAATTGTCTACAAGTGAAAACGATCGATTAGAAAATTTAACATAGCATGAGGGTGATCTTAAAAAAAAATGAAGCAAATCCTTAAATTTCAGTTGTGGCAAACCATGCAAAGATTTTCAGCACAAACTCTATGCTGTTGAATGTGGTTTGGTGTCAATATTTTCATAGCCAAGTTTATTAACTTGCTGTTTTGCGTTCAAATGTTATTAAAGAAAACATATGTAAAATCGTTGCAAGTGTAACGCGTTTTTCGGACATTTTAGGTAAAACATGTTTTTCAAAATGATGGTATGTATTCATTACTTTATAGAAACATGAAATGTTGCTTTTTACATAATTTGTGAACATTTAAGTTTAATAGCTTAATGAATTTACTTCATTACTACCATTTAATAACTATATTATTTTAAGAAGAAAATAGTTACTGTAATATTTTTTTCTCTTTAAAAATACTGCTCATCTCAATTAAAATGCTCTCATATTAAGACAGAAGGTATGTGTATATATTATCAGTGTATATTTCAAAAGACTGATATATTGTGAACATTAATTGACCAAATGGTTTAAGATTAAAGATTTTTTAGGCACTCTCCATTGAAAATTACTTTGCCTGTTGGAAAATGTTGCAAGTGTAACATTTGAGTTTAATGGTTTAGAATTTTCTAAAACACAGAAGTACCATGTGTTTTGCTTCACATTTCAGAGGAGGAGAACCACCTGAGGTCATATAGTGCACTCATTTTCTTGTTGTGAAGCATGCCTTTTCTAGGTCATAAGTGATGTTGCAAGTGTAACACTATTTTGACATGTTGCAATAGGAACATTTTATACTGGCATATAATGCATATAGTACCAATGCTGCTTAAAAAGCACTATTTTTTCATTAAGATACATGTGCCATATGTTTTCACAGTTTATCTTAATGAAATTTAGTACTTATTAGTAAAAATATGTATAATAATTGCAAAATACCCTAAACTTTTATAATAACTTTTACACTAATTGTTAATGGTTTTACTTTACTACTCTTAAACTTTAAGCACAATGAAAATAAACAGGTATTGATATATATAGGGAGAAATGTTACTCTTGCAACAAAAATAATCAAGATGAATATTTAAGGTGCATTTTCTATTTTTCCAAAGGTTTTGACATAAATTAGGAATTGCAATGGGCAAATTGGTGGTCAAATGACCTTTGTGAGAGAGATGATCAGATCAATGAGATCTCTAGGGTTACAAAGATATGGCATAATCTGTACTATTGCAATATATTGCAATACAGTTGACCTATATTGCAATATGTATTGCAAGACAGTAAAGTAATGAAAAACACAATAAAACTCACTCTTAATTCAAGTGTTTACCCATTACCACATAGAGATGTAAATGTTCAAGGCAGTTCATTCATATAGTGTAACTAGTAGATGGCTTATCAGTACCAATAGGTAAACTATCAGGTTTACACACTGTATAATATATGTTTGATGGAAAACAGAAAATAATAAATAATTTGTTATTATATATAGGGATGAATCGGTCATTGATGGTTCAAAACAACACTAAAAAATGTGTCTGCATTCATTTAATTCGATGGATTATGAGCTCAATTATTATTGCAGTACATGGATGTTGTATTGCAGTACTTAGCAGCCTGACACTTTATCACAATATACTGGTATACCGTCATATCATTGCACCCACTAGAGATATCTAACAATAAAATGAAAGAGTGAAGTAGTACAGAGACTAGAAGCTCAAGGGCAACATGTCGAGCCCCTGTTTAGCCAGCTTGTGATCTTGACCTTTGAACTACAAGTATGGGTGATATTCATGACACATCATTTCATTGAAGTAAACTTTTATACCAATTTATTTAAAAATCCTTGAATGCAAACAGAAGTTACAGCCCAGACAAGGAAAATATATTTGACAGAATGTGTAATCTTGACCTTTGACCTATGAAAATCTGGGTGTTGCCCAAGACACATGGTCTCATTGTATTATGGCAAGTCATTTTCAAATAATTCAATGCATAAGGGAGACACAGCCCTGACAAGGTGTATAATGATTATTTTTTATGTTTGACTTCTAAGTGTGACCTTGACCTATGAGCTAGAGACCTTGATCTTTTGCACTGCACACCGCCTCATGGTGTTTTACAATTATGCCAAGTTATCTTAAAAAGTTTCTATGCATAAGGGAGATACAGCCCAGACAAGGTGTATAATGCTCATTTTTGACGTTTGACCTCTAAGTGTGACCTTGACCTTAGAGCTAGAGACCTGGATCTTAAGCACTGCACACCATCTCATGGTGTTTAACAATAATGCCAAGTTATCTTAAAAGGTTTCTATGCATAAGAGAGATACAGCCCGGACAAGGTGTATAATGCTCATTTTTGACGTTTGACCTCTAAGTTTGACCTTGACCTTTGAGCTAGAGACCTGGATTTTACGCACTGCACACCGCCTCATGGTGTTTAACAATTATGCCAAGTTATCTTAAAAAGTTTCTATGCATAAGGGAGATACAGCCCGGACAAGGTCTATAATGCTCATTTTTGACGTTTGACCTCTAAGTGTGACCTTGACCTTTGAGCTAGAGACCTGAATTTTGTGCACTGCACACCGTTGCATGGTGTTTAACAATAATGCCAAGTTATCTTAAAAAGTTTCTATGAATAAGGGAGATACAGCCCGGACAAGGTCTATAATGCTCATTTTTGACGTTTGATCTCTAAGTGTGACCTTGACCTTTGAGCTAGAGACCTGGATTTTGTGCACTGCACACCGTTGCATGGTGTTTAACAATTATGCCATGTTATTTTAAAAAGTGTCGATGCATAACGGAGATACAGCCCAGACAAGGATCCAGACGGACACACTAACTCACTAACTAACTAACTAACGTTCAGACACGCAACTGCCATTGTGGCGACTATGTCGAGCTCACCGCAGGCGGGCTCGACAAAAAACTAAATAATGACCCAAATTTAAGGCAAAAACTTAAATAAATTAAATAGCGCTTAAAGAAAAGAAAAACAAGAAAACACAATACAAGCTTAAGTTAAAAAGAAAGGAAGCTGAAACATTTAATAATATTGTAAAGGAAAAGAATAGACTAAGGATACAGAAACTAAGAACAGTCGGACAGAAAAAGAAAGCAGAACTTAAAAGACAATGTGGAATCGAAGAAATGCACAAAAGAGAAGAAAGACGTGTTTATGTTCCAAAGGTAGGCCAATCACTCTAAAATCTTTACATTGACTTTTAATTGTTTACAATAAATCTTACATATTCTCCATGTATTATAAATCCCTTAATCCTTAAAGGTTTATAACTATAGTAGATATAGTAAATTTATTCTACATTCTAGGGTTCTTCAAACAGATCAGGAAAATGTCAAGTTGCAGTTCCTACAAGCATTTAGACAGACTGGTACCTACACATGACCCGAAAATGATGACAATGCCTAGCAACCACAGTCAGATGTTCTGAAAAAAAACTCACTTGTCAAGAGTTGCTGTAGGCAGGGGTCTCAAATGAAATTTAAAATCAGTGAAATTCTGTTTGTTTTAAAAATAAAAAGTGTACACAAAATGGTACATGCAGAATTGTGATTAAATGTTAATTCTCAGTGGATTTTAATGTAAAGCTAATAAGATGGCAAGGTTGTCCCCTGGACCAAATGAATCTTGGTAGCATTCCTGAAGTTTCCAGTTTTTTATTTCATTTCTTGTTCATGGGGTTCATTTGTTGTAAATCAGTTATCTGATGAGATGCAATATTAATTAATTTAAACCCAAACTGGACCAAGTTATCCATACTGTGATGAATCATTGCTTTTGAAAATGTTGCAAGTGTAACATCTGGCATTAGTATTAAAATAGCATTATATAGCATTATAACACATTTGTAAGTACACTAGTATCAATTTTCTAGAGTTTATTTTGTTTAAAAGTAAGATACATTAAGTTTAAAACAATACCAAATGAATTAAATCCAGTATTTTGTTCAAAGCATATATTGCAGTTGATACTTGTGGAGTTACATGAATTGATTAATAATTTTTGTTACATTCAGTGTTTGCAGCTAGTTTTAAGATTACACTTTGGTTATGTCATTTCTGTATACAACATTTTGAACTATTGAAACCAAAGAATTATTGTTTGTTATATGAACAACATAATTTTGCTAAAATGTTGCAAGTGTAACGAATTGTTGAAAAATATGCCACCTTTTCAAACAGCATATATGGCAAAGTAAAATATATTTCATACAAAGAAAAACATTCTAACTTAATGTAAATGATCTCAATATTATATTTCAAGTATTGTTTCCAGTTTGTATTATGCAATGCAAAAAATATAAAAACTTTGCATGGTATCAGTATAGAAAAAGAATTGATAAAAATCATCAAAAAGTATAAAATTTTGAAAAATAATGAAAAGCCATAGCTATTTTTGGTATTTTTTTACATTTATGTGTACAACATTGAAATGTTTACAAAAATGTGTGTTATTTAAATGTTTACTGTTAGAAAAGTAATCACAAATTATGTATGTATTTTGAAAAAAATACAGAAATAGTTCAATAAAATTTGCTGATTTCAGAATTGTGTGAACTTGCTCTTAATCGCCCCTTACATTTTTTAAAACTTCAATGTTATTACATACAGTGACAATAGAAATAAATGGCCTGGGTTAAACTTGAAATTTCACTTTTCCGTCACTTCAAATCTTCATTTTTTTAAATCACCCATGACTGCCATGGCTGTTCGGTCATATCAAGTTTCACCATTTTAAAGATTTAAAACTAAACCGAAACAATATACTTAAATAAAACCACTGTAATATGTACATTGCAAGAGATTTTAAACAAATATTGCATTTGGTCAGGTATGTACCTGATTTGGTTGGTCTTCTATAGCCTAATTTTCCGTGATTTCTGTGAAAATTCGCATTTATTCCTATGTATTTATATACATTCCGTGAATTCTGACAATTTTCCTTGATTTCCGTGAAAATGCGCGTTTATTCCTATGTATTTATACACGTTCCGTGAATTCCGTAATAATCCGTGTTTTTTCAACCTAGATGCCAACATCGAACATAATTTACCTAGCTATTCCTGTAAAGCGATAACTATGCTCTGTATTAAAATTATTGGAGCAACGATATAATGGTATACCGGTATATTGTGATATGTGTGTAGCATTAGGCCGTTAAATACACAGAAATTTATAAACGTTCACTCGTGCCTCAAAAATCTGCGACTGGAAATATACTTCCAAGTAGTGCTATAGACTCTAATAATGACCAGACTGCCAGAACACTAAACATTCAAGTTCTGTTTTGAAATTCAGATATAATATACACGAAAAATACCAGTAAAACATCAGTACACACACCCCTCAATAAGTGTTGCTCACCAGTGAGATAATTTAAGGTGAATCATCATAGCACAAATTTGTGAAAAAATAGCCACCTGACATTTTTGCCATGCGTCCTAAAAAGTGGCGTTGTTCAATAATTACTGAAAGTACATAACTGAAATGAGTTTTTATCAATAGCTAATGATTAAATGTACATTTCTGCACCAGTAAAATAATATTTGATGATTAACAAGTATCTATAATTCTCACCTGAACTTATGATAATTCCATTTGCAAAATAATGTATCATAATATCAAAATTAATTTAAAGTACAATGTCCAACAATAACTTCAATATGTCATTGAGGGTTTCCATATTTCAATTTTTCACTTTTGAATGTTTTTCCATGTTTATTTTCAATTTTTAACACAGTCCTCAATATTCACATTTTACAAAAATCCTCCACACATGCGTTTACACTATGTACTACACAGTAGCCTAAACAAATATGGAAGAAAAATCACTGTGTGAAAGTTGAGGACTGTGTTAAGTAGAGCTGGCCGGGACGGGTAGAAAATTTGTACCCGGGTACCTGTGACCATATTACCCGCGAGTACCCGAGTACCCCTATTCATCTCAAAAGAGTTATCATTCCTGCATCCTGTCACTATATATATTACTTAAATAGATTGGCAAACAACTAAACTGCACAAAAAGCTGGCAAAGTTCGGCAATAACTCATGCTCCTTAGCGATAAACAGATGACAAAATGCAATATCTGCAACCTTGAGTTGAATAAATACATATATAGCAGAACAAAGTTACATGTGTCCGACTCCAAGTCTTCCAATGTACGTGTGCCACCACCTGTGTTCGTAAAGTCAGAGCCTGGCGTTACTGGAAACGTTCAGGATTCTAGTCCCTTACTTGACAAGCCTCCCCATCCCAGGCTCCCAAATTTGCCAACCGTTACTAATGAAAATTGGGTTAAATAACGGTAAATATACATGTATGTGCGAAGATTTTACTTGCGGTAAACTGCTAGTTACATATATAAATACTGATGGAGTTAATTAAAAGTTTAGACTGTATTGCAAACAAATGGATAGAAAAATCTGTGTTAATATTTTGACCATTAAATTAGAACAATAATTCATACTCGTCGGAGCAGCATTTAAGCATAAAAACGGGATGAGTATTCGTTGGTAAGTTAAATATTATATTGAAATCGGCCACAGATGTCTTAAGTATTGCTCGGTAAGGTTGACAAAAACATATAATTAGGTCTAATCAAATAAGTTTTTTTTCGCTAAAAAGTCAAAACGAGTTTATTATGGAGTGTTCTACTTCAAGGGTACCCGGGTAATAATTTTGTACCCGGGTAGTAGCATTACTCGACTCGATACCCGGGTACTCGAGTACTCGTCCCAGCTCTAGTGTTAAGAATTGAAAAAAAACATGGAAAAACATTTAATAATTAATTTTGATATTATGATACATTATTTTGGCGACTGGAATTTGCGTAAGTTCAGGTGAGAATTATAGATGCTTGTTAATCTTCAAATATTATTTTACTGGTGCAGAAATGAATGTACATTGAATCATTAGCTATTGATAAAAACTCATTTCAGTTATTTACTTTCAGTAATTATTGAACAACGCCACGTTTTAGGATGCATAGCAAAAATGTCAGTTGGCTATTTTTTCACAAATTTGTGCTTTGACGATTCACCTTAAGTACCTATATATAAGTGTATTGACAGAGGAAACGTGTACGTGCAAACCATATAGAAAATGAAACTATAAAGTACACAATAATATCGTGGGATCTTTTTCATCCGAAACCGACAAGCAAGCATTAATTTAGTCAAAAGTTGAAAAGCTATATATATAAATGCAGAAACTTTTATTTTTTACCTAGAATTCAACGGCGGGGTGTAAAACGCGGATCCACGGATCCGGTTAATATGCGGACCCTTTGATCGATGAAAACATCGCAAACTGTCTTAGAAATACCACCACATCTTCATTTCATTTCGTTGATAGGGGTATCATAAATGGTTTGAAATCAGCTATCTTATATAAATCCATTTAAATTATAAAACGAAGATAAAATCTTTTCGTTTACATTATCGAGAGAGAAAACGAACGACAACTCTGCTAGGAGATTAACAAATGTATAAATAAAATTTCGTGGCCTGTATTTTGTCAATAAATGGTATAAAATGAGTGATTCTTTGATCAATGCAAATCCTATCATCTATGAAAAAACTGGGGAGCGAGAGCTGGCTCAAGGAGATTATGATGATGACGTAGAAGATAGAATCGATGACAGAGAAGTATTCGGTTAGTACAAATTTCGGATAGATTTAAGTTAAATCACCATTTTTTCTATGTATCAATATATTTTAAAGAAATTTAATGTTCTTATTAATATAACACTTGTATTATAATGTATTGCCATGTTTGGTAAACATGGACAATAATTGTGTGAGCTGTAATATTATTTGGCCCTACTGTGAGCTATATTCTAGACAAATTATACTTATGAGTATTAGTTTATTATAGCTGTTTGCGAGTATATAGTGTAGTGTCTATTACTAGTTTGGCTAATCCTGGCCATTTTGTGGCGCGAAATCATAGTACCGTCCAATCCCTCATAGTTCGGCTATTTCCTTCCATGAGAGTAGGAAAAGTAGATCCAAACTGTTAATATAGTGTTATTACGGAACTCCATAAAGATTCCTTCAGGGGTTGATCAATAGTTCCTTGGTAACCTAATATTTATAGCAGTTTTACCTAAAACGTTTGTGCTCTGGAATTTATCCCTACCTGTTAAATTTCACAAGTTAGTAGTGGTTACGTATACACGGTGAAGGTCGTTGCAGAAATATCAAGGAAGTAAATTGCTAATATGTGAAAACCACAACTAATTTGAGGTAGCTCTAATAGATACAAAACTCTCATTTTCCTATTAGTCTGCAGTAACATCTCAGTAGATTGGTTGATATTAATTCATATCTGTGTTTAAAGCAAAGACTATAAGAATAATATACGTTTGTCATGTACGTGTTTCCGTAACCCTATCACGGTGTATAAATGAACTGCATGTCATACCAGATGTTGCAATTTTACCATCTTATGATTTGTACATTTAACACTGCTGTTGATTCATGAAAAAGTGAAAATTTGTGGTATCAGATGGAGATATTGTAAGTATGTAACAATTTATGTTTTTCTGATATAAATATGCTTCTATCAAACTATTTTTTTTGTTAAACACATTTGTTAAATGACTACAAATGCAAGCAATCACCAACTTTTATGGAAAGTGGAACCAATACACTGGTAAAATATGTGTTTTACCTGTATGTAGAATATAATAGAGTTCATGTATATGTAAAATTACATTTACTTACGAAGTTATAAACATGAAATAAAATAAAGTTAAACTACATGCAATTTAAAAATCATTGTGTTTCATTCTTCCCAATGTGTCACCTGCACAATGTACTATTTCCCTTAGGATATGCTGTTTCAAAACAAACAGCTGCAGCTCTTGGTGAAACCCCTGCAATTAACTTGACTACATAGTACAATAAAGTAACAATATATCATGCTGATGTGACTATAAATAAAGGGAGATAATTCAATAAATACTGAGACGACAATACAGACTGGTCACATAGACATATCATATTTTTTTAGTAAAAAAACATTGCAAAATTATGTATAAAACTAAACCACAGCTACTCCATACAGAGTATGTTAACTTAGAAGTTGGTTTTAATTTGTTGTGTAAAGTAAATTAAATATCAATCAAAATCTATATGTACCTGTATGTACGGGACCCCTCCCTGAATAAGGCAGAGACGGTGCGGGCCCTTTCCTCAATGGACATAAGTCCCATTTTGTGTTTTTCTGTGATGTGCTTAACACTCTATCGATTTCAAAAAAATTGTCAAAGAATCATACTTACCACGAGCTGCACGTGCAAAGTAATTGTTTTACAACTATAGAGACGTAACTAGTAAAAATCAATACAATGCATTTTTGTTGATAGAGTCACGTAGCTTGACTTGTTAGATACATTTATGTGCACTGAAAATTAAACCTCAGAATATCAAAAAAAATACAAAATGCATGTTTTACGAAGGGGACATTATAGGTTTTGTTAAGTGTGTATGCATACTCTTCCATTTTAGCTACAAAAGACAAGAAGCATTATTTAATCTAATCTTTTTTTACAAAATCACAGTAAGTTGTACAGAATCATTTCAATAAGTCGTACTGTTTATTAGATTTAGAATATACCTAGGGTTAATTTCTTAAATTTTGGGGTAATTAACAGTTTATTCAATTCACTTTTTATATCGCATTGAAAAGATGACATCCTAAATATCAGTATAATGTAAAACAACTTTTATAAACATGTCATTTATTCTGAGAAAATAGCTTGATATGTCATGTATTTCATCAACATTTTCAGTCAACCTACTGATTTGTAGTGATTATAGCTCATGAACAACATTTTTAAACTCATGGTGCTCATGAACATTGAAAATGCTCTTTACAACAAAGTATATGAAGATAAGCATACATTTCCATGAAGTTTAAGTGTACAAGTAACATATTTTTTAACACAGCAGCGTATTTACATCTTTTTACATGATTATCAAAATCGCAACATCCGGTCGTTTATACCCCGTGCCTATTTCAGGTTAATTAAACAAGGGGTGCATCCTATTACAATATCATTGTATATAGTTTCCTTTTATACCCTACGGTACTTGATAAGTAAACTCATTTTCAGGATTCTGATTGGTTACTTAATGTTTAAAGATGATTGGTCAATAATGGTGAAAGATGATTGGTCTACAATTTATCATTATAACAAAATCATTGGTTCCTAAATCTAAGCATTTGATTGGTTTATTTTCTATCCAAAAATTGTTCTATATGTAAGCAAATGATTACCCATATTAGAAATACTATTTAGATGTAAAATACACAAATCAATGCTGCAAGTACACTATATTATAAATATCTAATGGGTGAATTGAGGAATTAGACCCAGCTTTGTATTTTTATGTTTTTGCATTTTTGTTGATTCTGCTGAACAACATTAGCACTCACTCTTTAGGGTTTATAACGAACAAGTGAATTAATTAATGTACAGTAAAAACCCCGATTATCCGAACTCGGATTATCGAAAACCTGGTCTCATCCGAAATGAAATTTCGGTCCCGAATTTCCCTCTATATAATTCAATGTAAATAAACCTTGATTATCCTAATCGTCTAATCCAAATACCATGGCTTATCCGAAGTGATGAACAGGTCCCCACAATCATCCGAACGTGTATTTTCACACCTGTTATCCGAAGTCGACAATTAACTCTGATCAATCAGACAAGTTCATTGTTGGATTTCTTTACCGTGTCAAAGGTGTGATCAACAACTTATCAAACCACTGTGAACTAAGGATCAGGTTGGTTTGGATCAGTGTTTGCAGTAATGGGAACAAAATTAGCCTATTACGATACAGACTTGGTTAGATCATTCACCTTTTGTTATTTGCTTCATTTATAAATTGCATCATAATTTCACTTTAATAAGCAACTAACATTAAAATGTTCATTTTACTTTTCGAAGTTTTGTTTAATTGACAATACACATAACCATTATTAATTACTGGCACTTGATTTCAAAATCATTCCATTTTTGGAAAATGAATACAAACACGATAATGTGCTTTGTAACATGACATGTGCTACCGTTTGGGTATTTATTTGTATTCGTAGTTTCACTTTGGGATCCTCATGACTTTGACGAATTGATAATGGTACAAACTACTCATACAATTGTTTTTACGTTAAACATACAAATGTTTATCTTCAAATGTATATTTTCATAAATAAAATATGAATTATAACACATTAATTTTGTTGTTATTATATCTATAGTATAGATTCTATACGTGTACGCCATATATATGGGAGTGATCTCCCTTTATTATCATACAATTGTCCAGATTTCCCTTAACCTGGATTATTTGAAACTCCGGATTATCCAAAGTAATTTTTCGGTCTCGACGACTTAGGATAATCAGGGTTTTACTGTATTTGTCTTTGTGTCTTTAATTATCTAACATTCATGTCTGCTTAGACTCATTCATGGGAGTCAGAATTTTAACTCTTGCAACAAACCAAAAAAAGCAAAATTATTATTTTTTTAGACTAACCTACTGTTGTATTATTTTTTCATTCTCTTTCTATTATTTCAGATCTGATAAGATGTATAAATGACCCAGAACATCCTTTGACTCTAGAAGAGTTAAATGTTGTGGATTGTGAAAATGTTAATGTAAGTATGTAGCAATGGTTAATTGTCACTTCTGTCTGTTTTATGCTCTACTGAGAATCTAGTACTAAAGGTGAGTAATTAGGAATAATTGTTCTGATACAGCTGTTACAGCCACAGGGATAGCCCATTGGGCCACATATAACCAGAGACATAGATAACAGAGATTCGCAATATATAAATATCACATTTCTCAGCGGGCGTTATCAAATATTGTCGGTACAAGAAAAATAATGTTGATCGAAGCAGCGCCAAGGTCAGCATTACTTTTTTGAGGGTTGGCGATTTTTAATAACGCCCTCTCAGAAATGTGATATTTATTTTATTATACTGAAGATTTCATATAAATATAAAATGAAGAATATGATGTCACAACATTTTAATAAGCAATGACATTACATAGACTATCAAGCTTTTACTAGCGCTTCAAAAGGAAGTTTTGGTCTAATTAAAAGTATTTTTATGTAGAATGTACAATCTAGAACATATTTCATTTTGAACAACTTGTCAAATAAATGGAAAACGATTTAATGACTGAAAATCTGTTTGAACTGTACGCGCGCATTATGTTACAAAATATTAACGCCCGCTCAGGTATAGGAGACTACATTGGAAACAGGAGTGAGGTATAATAACTTAAGATATCACACATGACATCATTTCGTAAACTCTGTAGCAGGTAAAACTCAAAAACTAAGTAACATACATGCATAAATTATACATTTTCTGAAAGTTTAAACATTTGACTTCTGCTGGAAATAATATTTTGTAATATTTTCTAAGTTAATTTTTAGCTATATCCACTAGAATGTAATCAGCCTGAAAAAAATAGGTACCAGTAGATTTTTTTTTAAAAAGATGGCATAAATAGGCAGTATAAACATGGGTGTAATAAAACTATCAGTCAAAATTGATATTTGAAAAACTCAACAGCTATAATTTAAATATTAAACTTTCATAAAATGTAAAGTATATGCATGTGATATCGGTAGGTACCGTAAGAAGTTTTACTTGCTACAAAATCAGCAATTTTGGGGAAAAGTAATAGTCACACATGTTATTACATAGGTAATAACTGAAGTTGTTTATCTCTGTTATCTATGTCTCTGATATAACTTAGATTAGAAGATTCAGACTACTGTTAGAGAAATTTGATTGTTAATTGCCCTGTCTGAAATAAAAAGAATCAGTTTAAGAAATTATAATTTGTATTTGACGATTACAAAGTTTTTTAAATATTTTAGGCTTATCAGTAACCATAAGTGAATTTGTTAATGTTATTATGAGTTGTTAATGCTATACATATCATTTTACTTTCAATCCACAATTTCAGGTGAATGATGATGAAAACAGTGTGGAAATATTGTTCACACCAACCATACCACATTGTAGTATGGCTACATTGATTGGTCTCTCAATAAGAGTAAAACTTCTACGCTCACTACCACCTAGATTTAAGGTAATTTATATTTTAAACTGACTAAATGTTTTATTGGTTCTTCAATTTTATTGAAAAATGCATGTATCACTAACTATACATAATTTGATTAAATCACAACATATTTTTAGTATCGTAATCACTCTCAAGTATAAGTCGCATCCTCTTACATCCAAACTTCAGGTGTAACTTATACATAGTAGTTGAACTCGATCTGACCATCCATGGCTAAATACAGCTGAATCGGGACAAACTGAATTTGATTGTTTACCAGTGATGATTGTAGCAAATTTCGTGTTAATGGCCCTTTCCCATAACTAGGTTACTTCCCTTAGTAAATCGACTCTGATGTCCCCTGATAAGGAATATTTCTACTTCCGGGGACTACGCTAATATCGATAATAATGGTGGACAACTGAGAAATTCTCAGTGCGTTAATAAAATGAGTTTTATTTACTTGCAAAACTGATAAGCTAAAAAGTTAAATATGGGTCGTTGGCCAGCATGTTCATGGTAATTAACGTGAATTGATTAGATCCATGGAAGGGTCAATTAAGCTCGATATTAGGAATGTGTATGATGAAGAAAACTCAAAATATCCAAGTATATGTTAGTGGCGAGAGTAGGAACTGTTTACGTTTACGAACGTTGGTTGGAGAGATGTTAAAACGTATATCTTTTGTGATGATGTCTCAGTGGCAAAGTCTCACTGGTACCTGAACTCCGAACATATATGCACTTATTTTGCTGACAAGTTGTATACAAAATGTCAAGTCCAGTCATATATGAAAAGCGCCACATTCACTTATTCAGCATCTGTTCAAATATGATTTGTGGTTTTATTAAATACTTACACTAATATCCAGTACATATACATCAATAATTATATTATTTTCCGGTTCACCACTAAAATTACAAGAAATAAATAAATAGAATAAAATCATCTGTGATATGTGTTTTTGAGGCTTTCAGTGTGCTACTATTTTCACTTGACCATGCGAGAGAACGACAACGTGAAACTCTGATCATGTACAGCTATTTTTGCTGTTTCATTATTTGAAATGTATGAAGATGTGAAAAAAATTATGTGAAATTATGTTAATGTGAAATTAATTGTGTAGGAACGGGCCATTACTTATTGAATATCATTGACACATTAATGAGGAATGTGTTGATTATCCAATTTGCCAATGTGTTAAAAGAATACTTGTTTTTGGCATCTCGTTTAGACTCATCATTTAAAAAAAAAATAGAATAAAAAAGCCTTATAAGCCAAAATAGCTATAAAAGCTATAACATATCTATCATCTTCATCTTTTAGAATGTATATCTATCAATTCCATAGCTATCAATAAACCCACGTTCGTATAATTGTGAAACTACTTGTATTAAATCTAGGACCGTTATACCTGGCATCATTATATATATACACACATACAATTAATTATTACAACAGCCTGGCTACCCTTATTATGTAAAATTTCTTTACGGTTCCAAAAACGACAATGTCTTCAAAATACATAAATCCGATAATGCTACAGACTCAAACTGCTCTTTTATAGAACTAAATATTTCTCTTTCGAAATTACTACCTGTATCATATGTCCCCTACTATGTAATATGGCTTGTTTCTGCAGAATAAACACGTAATATCGTGTTGTTTTATGGTCCCATAAACCAATTAACAATATAAGTATCAACTGAAACACTGATTGTTAATGCATTAATTAGCACTACACATGGCGAACATACCATAAAGATCCTCTGCGATAAGATTAGTGGTATGACAATGTATATACTGACCCATAATTATCAATGAAATTAATATACAATATCTTTTTTATCAGGCAATATGTCATAAATGGATGATTTACACCTCTAATCAAACTTGTATTCATTATTAAGAATTGTGACAAAAAAAACTTATTTATTTAATTGTTCATTACTGAAGAAATACTAAATATGAAACTACATGGAATACTTACATTATGAATTTAAACAATTAGTAGAAATTATGTAGTCAACAATTTTCCTCTTTATTTAGCACTTTGGATGTGTACTGACTGTCATGGGTTTGGTATTTACAGAAACCCAAATTAGTAAAATCACGATACAATAAAATATAAATTTCAACATACTCGGACATATACAAAACTATCCTAAAGTCTAGACATCATTGAATATCAATTTACTGAACAAAGAAAATATTGAGCAATAGTTATTAGTTATTTTAAAGTGTTTAAAAGCAGTAAATTTATAGTTGAAAGATTGCTTATCTAACTAATTGTTCAACACCTTTGGTATAAGATATATACATGTGCAGCTTCTTTACCTTTAATTAAGTAACTCATACATATAGATATTAATATATCATTTAATTGTTCAACTTAATCATGCCATCATTGTATTATTTCTATTTGCTTATAAATATTCGTGTAGATCTGCAGTCAACTTTAATTATTATGACATAATCTAAAGTCGGGTATATGTACGTCAATGATTAACTTGCTACTTTTTACACTTCCGAGAGACACAATGATAATTATGTTGAATTTAAAAACATTAATTTAATTACTGCATTTTGAAAGTCTACATATAATCTGTCACATTATGTTTTATTTGCTAAGATATCGCTAGTTGTCTGTGTATGGACCAATTTTCAGTTCAATTCGTTTTAAATAAATAATAACAATTTTTGTCTGGTTTTGTGTATCAAATCACAAGCATGCAAAACATTAATTAGTGGTTCTTAATTATTGACTCAATACTATCAGGTTGACGAACCAGTATTGACTTTTCCTGTATGTGTTCTGCTTGGTGAATTAAGATATAGTCCTTGAAAGTAGATAATATTTTTAGCGCATGCGCACTGCCGACAAGAACAACAATCTTCCAAGGGAGACTACCTAGTTATGGGAAAGGGCCATACAACTAATGGAAACAAAGCTTTCATATTATTTATCTAAAATCAATATGCTTCTATAATTTTCCTGGATTTTGTAGAGTCCTGACATCAGCAAGTTTGAAATTCAGTGACCAATGTTTACTGACCATGCTGCTTATTATGATAACATTGAGGTGTTGAGAAGATTGTGAACATGTTGACAGGTTGAGAGATAAAAAGGTGTTTTACTACAAAAGTCATCTTTTTTTCGCAACACTTGCATAACACATAAAACAAACTAAATTGTGCAAATTTTTACATTTTGTCAACATTTTTGTGTCATATTTTTGTTGAAAAAATATTTGAGTTTTACACATGAATATGATTTTTTACCTGCATCTTATACACAGGTGTGACCTGTACACTAATGATTGGGGTATTGAATTTCAGCTAAGATAATTGTTGATAAAGAGAATTATTTTCTGTTAGAATTATTTGAATAATGTTAACTAAATTTACTGCTTCACCTTATCCAGAGACTGTATTTCGTACTGTAAATTATCCCTAGTCTTAGATACTTTATTTTGTACAGTATATTATCCCTAGCTTTAAAGATTGTATTTTGTATTGTACATTATCCCTAGCTTTAAAGACTGTATTTTGTACTGTACATTATCCCTAGCTTTAAAGATTGTATTTTGTATTGTACATTATCCCTAGCTTTAAAGACTGTATTTTGTACTGTACATTATCCCTAGCTTTAAAGACTGTATTTTGTACTGTACATTATCCCTAGCTTTAAAGACTGTATTTTGTACAGTATATTATCCCTAGCTTTAAAGATTGTATTTTGTATTGTACATTATCCCTAGCTTTAAAGATTGTATTTTGTATTGTACATTATCCCTAGCTTTAAAGACTGTATTTTATATTGTACATTATCCCTAGCTTTAAAGACTGTATTTTGTATTGTACATTATCCCTAGCTTTAAAGACTGTATTTTGTATTGTACATTATCCCTAGCTTTAAAGACTGTATTTTGTATTGTACATTATCCCTAGCTTTAAAGACTGTATTTTATATTGTACATTATCCCTAGCTTTAAAGACTGTATTTTGTATTGTACATTATCCCTAGCTTTAAAGACTGTATTTTATATTGTACATTATCCCTAGCTTTAAAGACTGTATTTTGTATTGTACATTATCCCTAGCTTTAAAGACTGTATTTTATATTGTACATTATCCCTAGCTTTAAAGACTTTATTTTGTACTGTACATTATCCCTAGCTTTAAAGATTGTATTTTGTACTGTACATTATCCCTAGCTTTAAAGATTGTATTTTGTATTGTACATTATCCCTAGCTTTAAAGACTGTATTTTGTTTTGTACATTATCCCTAGCTTTAAAGACTGTATTTTGTATTGTACATTATCCCTAGCTTTAAAGACTGTATTTTGTATTGTACATTATCCCTAGCTTTAAAGATTGTATTTTGTATTGTACATTATCCCTAGCTTTAAAGACGGTATTTTATATTGTACATTATCCCTAGCTTTAAAGACTGTATTTTATAGTGTACATTATTCCTAGCTTTAAAGACTGTATTTTATATTGTACATTATCCCTAGCTTTAAAGATTGTATTTTGTATTGTACATTATCCCTAGCTTTAAAGACTGTATTTTGTATTGTACATTATCCCTAGCTTTAAAGATTGTATTTTATATTGTACATTATCCCTAGCTTTAAAGACTGTATTTTGTATTGTACATTATCCCTAGCTTTAAAGATTGTATTTTGTATTGTACATTATCCCTAGCTTTAAAGATTGTATTTTGTATTGTACATTATCCCTAGCTTTAAAGATTGTATTTTATATTGTACATTATCCCTAACTTTAAAGACTGTATTTTATATTGTACTTTATCCCTAGCTTTAAAGATTGTATTTTGTATTGTACATTATCCCTAGCTTTAAAGACTGTATTTTATATTGTACATTATCCCTAGCTTTAAAGATTGTATTTTGTACTGTACATTATCCCTAGCTTTAAAGATTGTATTTTGTATTGTACATTATCCCTAGCTTTAAAGACTGTATTTTGTATTGTACATTATCCCTAGCTTTAAAGACTGTATTTTGTATTGTTGTATTTTGTATTGTACATTATCCCTAGCTTTAAAGACTGTATTTTGTATTGTACATTATCCCTAGCTTTAAAGACTGTATTTTGTATTGTACATTATCCCTAGCTTTAAAGACTGTATTTTATATTGTACATTATCCCTAGCTTTAAAGATTGTATTTTGTATTGTACATTATCCCTAGCTTTAAAGACTGTATTTTGTATTGTACATTATCCCTAGCTTTAAAGATTGTATTTTATATTGTACATTATCCCTAGCTTTAAAGATTGTATTTTGTATTGTACATTATCCCTTGCTTTAAAGACTGTATTTTGTATTGTACATTATCCCTTGCTTTAAAGACTGTATTTTGTATTGTACATTATCCCTTGCTTTAAAGACTGTATTTTGTATTGTACATTATCCCTAGCTTTAAAGATTGTATTTTGTATTGTACATTATCCCTTGCTTTAAAGACTGTATTTTGTATTGTACATTATCCCTAGCTTTAAAGATTGTATTTTGTATTGTACATTATCCCTAGCTTTAAAGACTGTATTTTGTATTGTACATTATCCCTAGCTTTAAAGACTGTATTTTGTATTGTACATTATCCCTAGCTTTAAAGACTGTATTTTATATTGTACATTATCCCTAACTTTAAAGACTGTATTTTGTATTGTACATTATCCCTAGCTTTAAAGATTGTATTTTGTATTGTACATTATCCCTAGCTTTAAAGACTGTATTTTGTATTGTACATTATCCCTAGCTTTAAAGACTGTATTTTATATTGTACATTATCCCTAGCTTTAAAGATTGTATTTTGTATTGTACATTATTCCTAGCTTTAAAGACTGTATTTTATATTGTACATTATCCCTAGCTATAAAGATTGTATTTTGTACTGTACATTATCCCTAGCTTTAAAGATTGTATTTTGTATTGTACATTATCCCTAGCTTTAAAGACTGTATTTTGTATTGTACATTATCCCTAGCTTTAAAGACTGTATTTTGTATTGTACATTATCCCTAGCTTTAAAGATTGTATTTTATATTGTACATTATCCCTAGCTTTAAAGACTGTATTTTGTATTGTACATTATCCCTAGCTTTAAAGATTGTATTTTGTATTGTACATTATCCCTAGCTTTAAAGATTGTATTTTGTATTGTACATTATCCCTAGCTTTAAAGATTGTATTTTATATTGTACATTATCCCTAACTTTAAAGACTGTATTTTATATTGTACTTTATCCCTAGCTTTAAAGATTGTATTTTGTATTGTACATTATCCCTAGCTTTAAAGACTGTATTTTATATTGTACATTATCCCTAGCTTTAAAGATTGTATTTTGTACTGTACATTATCCCTAGCTTTAAAGATTGTATTTTGTATTGTACATTATCCCTAGCTTTAAAGACTGTATTTTGTATTGTACATTATCCCTAGCTTTAAAGACTGTATTTTGTATTGTACATTATCCCTAGCTTTAAAGACTGTATTTTATATTGTACATTATCCCTAGCTTTAAAGATTGTATTTTGTATTGTACATTATCCCTAGCTTTAAAGACTGTATTTTGTATTGTACATTATCCCTAGCTTTAAAGATTGTATTTTATATTGTACATTATCCCTAGCTTTAAAGATTGTATTTTGTATTGTACATTATCCCTTGCTTTAAAGACTGTATTTTGTATTGTACATTATCCCTTGCTTTAAAGACTGTATTTTGTATTGTACATTATCCCTTGCTTTAAAGACTGTATTTTGTATTGTACATTATCCCTAGCTTTAAAGATTGTATTTTGTATTGTACATTATCCCTTGCTTTAAAGACTGTATTTTGTATTGTACATTATCCCTAGCTTTAAAGATTGTATTTTGTATTGTACATTATCCCTAGCTTTAAAGACTGTATTTTGTATTGTACATTATCCCTAGCTTTAAAGACTGTATTTTGTATTGTACATTATCCCTAGCTTTAAAGACTGTATTTTATATTGTACATTATCCCTAACTTTAAAGACTGTATTTTGTATTGTACATTATCCCTAGCTTTAAAGATTGTATTTTGTATTGTACATTATCCCTAGCTTTAAAGACTGTATTTTGTATTGTACATTATCCCTAGCTTTAAAGACTGTATTTTATATTGTACATTATCCCTAGCTTTAAAGATTGTATTTTGTATTGTACATTATTCCTAGCTTTAAAGACTGTATTTTATATTGTACATTATCCCTAGCTATAAAGATTGTATTTTGTACTGTACATTATCCCTAGCTTTAAAGATTGTATTTTGTATTGTACATTATCCCTAGCTTTAAAGACTGTATTTTGTATTGTACATTATCCCTAGCTTTAAAGACTGTATTTTGTATTGTACATTATCCCTAGCTTTAAAGACTGTATTTTGTATTGTACATTATCCCTAGCTTTAAAGATTGTATTTTGTATTGTACATTATCCCTTGCTTTAAAGACTGTATTTTGTACTGTACATTGTCCCTAGCATTAAAGACTGTATTTTGTACTGTACATTATCCCTAGCATTAGAGACTGTATTTTGTACTGTATATTATCTCTAACCTTAGATACTGCATTTTGTTCTGTAGAATTATTATCCCTAGCCTTAGAGACTGTATTTTGTACTTCATATTATCTCTAGCCTTAGAGACTGCATTTTGTTCTGTAGAATTATTATCCCTAGCCTTAGAGACTGTATTTTGTACTGTACATTATTCCTAGCTTTAAAGACTGTATTTTGTACTGTACATTATCCGTAGCCTTAGGCTTAGAGACTGCATTTGTACTGTATATTGTCCAAAGCCTTAGCCTATTATCTTATTATCTAATCAACGAATCTTTGAAAAGTACATTATGTCGATTTTATCTTTTTAAGGTTGATGTAAAAATTAGTCCTGGTTCACATGCATCTGAGGAAGCAGGTTTGTAATCACTATTTACTGTACAACAATTATACCACTGATTTTAAAGCTTAGTGGGGCCTTATGCCATATAATTTACTGTACAACATTTATACCACTGATTTTAAAGCTTAGGGGGCCGAATGCCATATAATTTACTGTACAACATTTATACCACTGATTTTAAAGCTTAGGGGGCCGAATGCCGTATAATTTACTGTACAACATTTATACCACTGATTTTAAAGCTTAGGGGGCCGAATGCCATATAATTTACTGTACAACATTTATACCACTGATTTTAAAGCTTAGGGGGCCGAATGCCGTATAATTTACTGTACAACACTTATACCACAGATTCTAAAACTTAGTGGGGCATAAAGCCATATAATTTACTGTACACCATTTATACCACTAATTCTTAAGCTTAGTGGGGCCTTATGCCATATAATTTACTGTACAACATTTATACCACTGATTTTACATAAAGCTAAGGGGCCTCATGCCATATAATTTACTGTACAACAATTATACCACTGATTTTAAAGCTTAGTGGGGCCTTATGCCATATAATTTACTGTACAACATTTATACCACTGATTTTAAAGCTTAGGGAGCAGAATGCCATATAATTTACTGTACAACATTTATACCACTGATTCTAAAACTTAGTGGGGACTTATACCGTATAATTTACTGTACACCAATTATACCACTGATTTTAAAGCTTAGTGGGGCCTTATGCCATATAATTTACTGTACAACATTTATACCACTGATTTTAAAGCTTAGGGGGCCGAATGCCATATAATTTACTGTACAACATTTATACCACTGATTCTAAAACTTAGTGGGGACTTATACCATATAATTTACTGTACAACATTTATACCACTGATTTGAAAGCTAAGGGGCCTCATGCCATATAATTTACTGTACAACAATTATACCACTGATTTTAAAGCTTAGTCGGGCCTTATGCCATATAATTTACTGTACAACATTTATACCACTGATTTTAAGGCTTAGGGGGCCGAATGCCATATAATTTACTGTACAATATTGATACCACTGATTCTAAAACTTAGTGGGGCATAATGCCATGTAATTTACTGTACAACATTTATACCACTAATTCTTAACCTTAGTGGGGCCCAATATCATATGATTGACTGTGCAACATTTATACCACTGATTTAAAAGCTTAGTGGGGCTTAATGCCATATAATTTACTGTACAACATATATTATACCACTGATTTTAGAGCTCAGTGGGGCCTAATGCCATATAATTTACTGTACAACTTTTACACCACTAATTCTTAAGCTTACAGACCTTATCCTGTGGCTGAGTGGTATTAGTCTCTGGCTAATAAACATTAGCAAGTCCAACACTACTGTGAGTTGATGATTACATAATTTTACTGTAAAGCACAGAAATTAAATGACTTTTATAAGGTGATGATATTAAGAGGAGGCTATGAAAGAGATTATAATTAGATTATTGAATTAGATTGAAGTGTATAAAGATCTTACAGTCCTATTATCACAGAATAATTGTTTGTATGTGATTAGAATCCTAAAAACAACCTGGGATTTTTCATAAGCAGCTAGAAATAGAAATGAAGGGGAGAAATAAAAAAACACAATAAAAAATTAGGTCACGAGGTCAAATCTTAGGAAATCCTTGTCTATGCTGTAGTTTTCATGGATTTGATTAGATCTTCACCAAACCTTGTCAGAATGTTTGTCTTATTTATATGTAGGACAAGTTTTAACATGGGTCATCTGGGGTCAAAAACTAGGTCACAGGTTCAAAACAATGTTTTAATGAGTGAACAGTGATTGTCATGTGAGCGATATAGGGCCATCTTGGCCCTCTTGTTTTGTAAACATGAGGTGGGCACTTTGAATTAAGCAAACACTGCTTGAATTGATCAGTGGAATAAGATGTTAGAACACTTTATTCTGATATATTTTAACAATCATGTTTGTTTAATTATAGAGACAGTTTTTGTTACATCAGTTTTTGAAAATCATGTAACTTTTCTTGTCAGATATAGCTTTATACACTAAAAATGGGATTATAATTATGACATTTTCCTGTACATTTAGCTCACCAGAGCACAATGTGCTGAAGGTAAGTTTATATGATTTAATATTTGTCATGTGACATGCATTAAGAAGTTGTGCCTGTTTATAGCTCACATGAGCACAATGATAATTTTGTGGGACAAGTTCAAACATGGGTTATGTGGGGTCAAAAACTAGAACACTATTAATATCATTATGCCTTTTTTTGTAGTAAACAAACAGCTTGCTGATAAAGAAAGAGTTGCTGCTGCTCTGGAGAATTCACACCTGCTTAGTGTGGTCAATCAGTGTCTGAAATCCAAAAGAACATCTGGTTAAACATTACTACTTGAATTAGATTTAAACTGCTGAAAATAACCTGGAACTACAATAGGTTCAAAGTGCAGATAACAGTTTTAAAGGACTGAAAAAGAACATGCTATTAAACTACTGACATTTTATCTGTAAAGTAGCTTCTCAATACTTAGAAATGACACCTACCATGTTGTCTTAAAATGGTATTAATTGGATATTATTTGTTGTAGTTTGTAATCATGCTTAATGCTTATTTGCTAGATGGATATCGTATACTTGTGTGGAGCCATTTCTAACCTGACACCTACGAGTATATAATACCATCTTAGGCATCTAGTTTGTATACCAGTATTTGTTAACATATTTCAATACAATTCTGAATATAGATAATTGAACACATTAGTCTTACTTCCCTGTAATTTAATCATACATATATATTACAGTAAAATCTGAATTCCAAAATGGCTTATAACACAAAATTCTAACAATCTGCAAAGTCATTTATACATTTATTTGACTTCTATTATCTGTGTTAGCCATTTTGAATAAGAGTTGGATTGCGTCCAATATTCTATGGTTTGTTCTTTACTGTTTAGCTCTCCTCAGTACAAATTGGTTCTGCCCTTAGAGTCACATGTTTACTTTGTACTTTGTTGTCAATTCATCAGATTATTCAAGTGAGAGATATATAGGGTTGCCATGGCCTTCTTGTGTCAATGATTATCTAACCCTAAGGATCTTGTTCATGATTTTTTGTTTGGGCTTTAAATTGAGTATTTTATAATATACATTTCAATCTAAATGCTATCATTATTTTTAGCCAAAAACTATATGTGAAAATTGAAATTTACCTGTTTATCATGAAATTTGGTGGATATCATTTAATGTTTTATTTGTGTTGAAAAAGAAGTTGTTAGTTATATATAACTTCATTCTGTACAAATGTATATGAAGTTATATATAGATATAAAAACAAATGAATACATTTGTAATTTGGTTCATTTTAGTTTTTCACCCTATTTGAAATGATAAATTTTTACCACATCAATTTCAGTTTATGGTTTCTTGTTTTTAGCTCACATGTCACAAAGTGACAAAGTGAGCTATTAGGATCACTCTCCGTCCGGCGTCCGGCGTCGTGCGTCGTCAAACTTTTTGTTGTGAACACACTAGGGGCCACATTTTTGGCTCAATTTTAGCAAAACTGGGTCAGAACGTTAATATCAACAAAATCTCGGACGAGTTCGATATTGGGCCATTTGGGGTCAAAAACTAGGTCACCAGTGCCAAATAAGGGAAAACCTTGTGAACACTTTAGAAATCACTGTTTTGAATTTATCTTCATGAAACTTTGTCAGAATGTTTATTTTAATAATATGTAGGTCAAGTTTGAAAATGGGTAATTTCTGTAGTAAAATTAGGTCACTAGGGCAAATTGCTGAAAAACCTTGTGAACACTCTAGAAGTCACTGTTTTGATTGGATGATCATGAAACCTTGTCAGAATGTTTGTCTTCATAATATCTTGGACGAGTTCGAACATGGGTCATCTTGGGTCAAAAACTAGGTCGCTAGGTCAAATCTTATGAAAAACCATGTTAACACTGTAGATTTCACAGTTATTATTGGATCTTCACCAAACTTTGTCAAATTGTTTGTTTTAATGATATAACAGTCAAATATAAATATGGGTCATCTGGGGTCAATAACTAGGTCACCAGGTCAAATCTTAGGAAAAAATTGTTAACACTGTAGATGTCACAGTTTTAATTGGATCTTCACCAAACCTTGTCAAAATGTTTGCCTCAATGATATGTGGGTCAAGGATGAACATGGGTCAGCTGGGTTCATAAACTGGGTCACAAGGTCAAATATTAGGTAAAAATCTTGTAAAAGCTCTAAATGTCATGGTTTTGATTGGATCTTGGCCAAACCTTGTCAGATTGTTTGCCTTAATGATATTAAGGACAAGTTCAAATATGGGTCACCTAGGGTCAAAAACCAGGTCACAAGGTCAAATCTTAGGAAAACCTTATTAACACTGTAGATGTCAAATTTTGATCGTATCTTCACCAAACCTAGTCAGACTGTTTGTCTTAATGATATGTAAGACAAATTCGAACATAGGTCGTCTGGGGTCAAAAGCTAGGTCACCGGTTCAAAACAATGTTTTAATGAGTGAACAGTGATTGTCATGTGAGCGATATAGGGCCATCTTGGCCCTCTTGTTATATAGTCCCTCAGGGGTAAGTCACACATAGATGCCCCTGTGGTGATTACATTAGTCACAGGGGTAGGTCATACATGTATGCCCCTGTGGTGATTACATTAGTCACAGGGGTAAACTATATATGTATGCCCATGTGGTGATTATATTGGTCACAGGGGTAAGTCACACATGTATGCCCCTGTGGTGATTACATTAGTCACAGGGGTAAGTCACACATGTATGTCCCTGTGGTGATTACATTAGTCACAGGGGTAAACTATATATGTATGCCCCTGTGGTGATTATATTGGTCACAGGGGTAAGTCACACATGTATGCCCCTGTGGTGATTACATTAGTCACAGGGGTAAGTCACACATGTATGCCCCTGTGGTGATTACATTAGTCACAGGGGTAAGTCGTACATGTATGCCCCTGTGGTGACTACATTAGTCACAGAGATGCCCCTGTGGTGATTATATTAGTCACAGGGGTAAGCCATACATGTATGCCCCTGTGGTGATTATATTAATCGCAGGGGTAAGTCGTACATGTATGCCCCTGTGGTGACTATATTAGTCACAGGGATGCCCCTGTGGTGATATATTAGTCACAGGGGTAAGCCATACATGTATGCCCCTGTGGTGATTATATTAGTCACAGGGGTAAGTCATACATGTATGCCCCTGTGGTGATTATATTAGTCATGCATTGAAAATCATATTGATATGACTGAGTTCCTGGCATTTTTATTAATATTTATTTCACTTTTTGTCAAATTACATATTGTTCTTTATTATATTCAATTCATATTTGATCTTACAATGGTTGCTATATCTTTGGTTGGCTATTCCAGAATAAATACATGTACATTGTAAATATTTGTTAGTTTTTAGTGTAATGATCAGACTCGTGAATTATGAAGAGACAAATCACACGAATGTTGTGACTGTTTTGTGTATGCTTGTACATAGTACATAGGGGATCATGGTCAAGTGGTTATGGTCTCTGACTAGTACTCATTAGCCCCTCACTTCTATGAGTTTGAATCCCATCTGGGAAGCTGTCCAGCTAGCTTGCAGAAGGTTAATGGTTCTAACCAGGTGTATGCATTGGGTCTTTCTCAAGCTGAAAATATGCCAAATGACCTTTAGGCGAACTTAAACAGAGGAAAAGTAACATTGTAAATACAGTAACAATTTAAAAAAAAACACGTACACACACAATGTTATATTTGCACATGCTATAAGCTGCGACACCAGCGCAAACTTTCTACATAACAACATGATATTCTCATAATGAGACATTTTCAGTTTTAAGACCATCTACCATGGTCTCAATATTGATGTTTACTGTATAGAATTCAACTATTGGATACCCGTGTATACATGTTCGAGGTTTACTGTATACAATTCAACTGTTGGATACCCGTGCATACATGTTCGAGGTCTACTGTATACAATTCAACTGTTGGATACCCGTGCATACATGTTCGAGGTTTACTGTATACAATTCAACTGTTGGATACCCGTGCATACATGTTCGAGGTTTACTATATACAATTCAACTGTTGGATACCCGTGCATACATGTCCGATGTTTACTGTAAACAATCCAACTGTTGGATACCCGTGTATACATGTTCGTGGTTTACTGTATACAATCCAACTGTTGGATACCCGTGCATACATGTACGATGTTTACTGTATATAATTCAACTGTTGGATACCCGTGCATACATGTTCGAGGTTTACTGTATACAATTCAACTGTTGGATACCCGTGCATACACGTTCGAGGTTTACTGTGTACAATTCAACTGTTGGATACCCGTGCATACATGTTCGAGGTCTACTGTGTACAATTCAACTGTTGGATACCCGTGTATACATGTACGATGTTTACTGTATACAATGCAACTGTTGGATACCCGTGCATACATGTTCGAGGTTTACTGTATACAATCCAACTGTTGGATACCCGTGTATACATGTTCGAGGTTTACTGTATACAATCCAACTGTTGGAAACCCGTGCATACATGTACGATGTTTACTGTATACAATTCAACTGTTGGATACCCGTGCATACATGTTCGAGGTTTACTGTAAACAATCCAACTGTTGGATACCCGTGTATACATGTTCGTGGTTTACTGTATACAATCCAACTGTTGGATACCCGTGCATACATGTACGATGTTTACTGTATATAATTCAACTGTTGGATACCCGTGCATACATGTTCGAGGTTTACTGTATACAATTCAACTGTTGGATACCCGTGCATACACGTTCGAGGTTTACTGTGTACAATTCAACTGTTGGATACCCGTGCATACATGTTCGAGGTCTACTGTGTACAATTCAACTGTTGGATACCCGTGTATACATGTACGATGTTTACTGTATACAATGCAACTGTTGGATACCCGTGCATACATGTTCGAGGTTTACTGTATACAATCCAACTGTTGGATACCCGTGTATACATGTTCGAGGTTTACTGTATACAATCCAACTGTTGGAAACCCGTGCATACATGTACGATGTTTACTGTATACAATTCAACTGTTGGATACCCGTGCATACATGTTCGAGGTTATAAATTACTGTATACAATTCAACTGTTGGATACCCATGTATACATGTCTGAGGTTTACTGTTTAGAATTCAACTGTTGGATACCCGTGTATACATGTTCGAGGTTTACTGTATATAATTCAACTGTTGGATACCCGTGTATACATGTACGGTGTTTACTGTATACAAGGCAACTGTTGGATACCCGTGTATACATGTTCGAGGTTTACTGTATAGAATCAACTGTTGGATACCCGTGTATACATGTTCGAGGTTATAAATTACTGTATACAATTCAACTGTTGGATACCCGTGTATACATGTACGATGTTTACTGTATACAATTCAACTGTTGGATACCCGTGTATACATGCTCGAGGTTTACTGTATACAATCCAACTGTTGGATGCCCGTGTATACATGTACGATGCTTACTGTATACAATCCAACTGTTGGATACCCGTGTATACGTGTTCGAGGTTTACTGTATAGAATTCAACTGTTGGATACCCGTGTATACATGTTCGAGGTTTACTGTATACAATCCAACTGTTGGATACCCGTGTATACATGTTCGAGGTTTACTATTTAGAATTCAACTGTTGGATACCCGTGCCCGTGCATACATGTTCGATGTTTACTGTATACAATTCAACTGTTGGATACCCGTGCATACATATTGTATTTAAATGTTTAGAGAAAGCGCTTATCAGGTGATTACTTCATTATTAATGTAAACAAGAGGTAAAATTTCAGTTCGCATTGTTTTACTCACGATTGATTCTCTTCCTCTATCAATTTTCTGCCTAGAGTGTAATATAATACTATGTGCTTAAAATCTACGAACTGAATAATTTAAAATCTGAAACATATTATGTCATAAATAGTTTGTATAATTTTCGTGCATGAATGCCGCATTAAATGTTAAAATTGAATTGAATACCAGATTTTGCTCAACTTGACTCGACTTATTTATTAAATCATACATTTCTCTGTTTTGTTGGAAGCAATCCAGAATGTGGCATTAAAAGAAGGTACAAAGATGGTGGTATATTAACAGTTTCCCACAATTTCACCTAGCTTTATCTCTTCATATGATATAATTTAATAAAATTGATTTGAGTCTGTTATTGGGAATTTGACTCAAATGAAAATGGAATTTTGAGGCTTATAATTCGTTTGCCAGACCAAAAACATTTTACGCTGGCATTTTTAACATGTTCTTTATAAATAAGGAAACACATGGTAACATTTCTTGTCAAAGCCACAAGATTTCTGGACCGAAAAAATACTATAGTTCATTATTGCGATTTTACTCAGTTTTGTTTTTAAGGCCAGGCCCCAGTTTCACATAAAAACATAAGTTTTTGTTCAAACTCAACTTATTTATTATATCAATAATTTCTGTTTTATTGTATGTAATTCAGAATGTGGTATTAAAAGAAGGTTCAAAGAAGGTCTATTAACTGTTTCCCATAATTTCAACCTAACAATAATCTCTTGATATGGAATAATTGAATAAAAATGATTTGAGTCTGATATTGGGAATTTGCCTTTTGACTCAAATGAAAAAGGGGTTTTGACACTTTAATTGTCCGCCAGACCCACAATACTTTATGCTTGTATGTTACACGTTTCTCCTAGTAATAAAGAAATGAATGGTAACATTTCTCGTCAAAGACACAGAAAATTAACTTGAATTCATTTCTGAGTTTTACTCAGTTTTGTTTGTGAAACTGGGGCCTGGACATGCATAATAAATAAGTTATTTATAAAACTTTATAAAACTTCATATTTTACTCTAAGAGAACATGTTAATAATGTACATGTGGAAAAAAGTACAAAAACATATATTTTATTGGTAAATGGATGATCGGTAACCTTAACACGCTCGCTTACAGGGGTCTGTAGAAATAACTGTACACGTGTCTCCCTCCCCCCCCCCCCCCGAGAGAGAGACAGAGAGGGTATAATATGCATGAGATCACTGCTATGATTGATTCTTTATCCATTTCCAATGATTTTCTTGGATAAAGGTGATATCAAATACAGCAGTAAAACATGTAGAACAATTATTTATTTATTTAACTTCTAACCGAAAAGTTAGAATTTGGACTGTGCACCTTTCAGACATTTTCTAATAAATACCCAAGAATTTCACACATTTTAAATTTTGAGCGATCTTTGAACACTGTATACATACCAGTATGAGCTATTATGATGTTTCATGGTTTTCTGCATTTATCAAATGTTTGACCATATCTTTGTGATCGAATAATCTTGCAACAAGTATAATAAAAAAGTCGAGGTCTATAGTTTGTGTAGGAGTGCTACAATAAATTTTATTGTAGAATGCTAGAATTGATTATTATATTAGTTCCTACTGCCTTCTACTCTATCCTGTTATCTGTCATACATTGTCCACACATCTAAATGTATTGTTATTAGTCATTAGGATTAAGTGGATTGCGAATGGCCGAGAAATGTCCATTTCCTGACACACTCTGACGTATAATTTTTCAATGTTTCTAACGATTGTCTTCCTAGTCGTCAGACAAAAATTCTTCCATTCAGTCCGTGGTATATCATAAGACCTTAATAAATCAATAAAACTTCAACCTTCTACTATTGTAAATTGATATTTCTCTGAAATGCTATAGTTATTTTACTGAAGCGTATTCATTTAAAGGACGGGCCTATAAACTGTTTGGATTACTTACAAAATGAATACTAATATGTGATGATTTTACGAACTAATAGACGAGTTTATTATTTCGACACAAAGATAAAACATCTATCACACAGTACTAGGATGCAGTTGATGCAACAGAAAGAAAACAATCGTTTAGAGTTTAAATCGGTCTTTTTTGTTTAAACTTCATTTTGTGTAAAATTTTATTACGGTTGATTTGATTATTCCCGTTCAATCAATGTCTTGGTCGTTCGTTCTGATATTTTACGAAGAATTTGATTATATGCTTGGAATCACTCTGATAATGCATTCAGTCGTAATGAAGACAGCTCCTTCGACAAATCTAGTTTTCTTCAATGAAATTACTACTTAAGGTACGAAGATGAACATGACATCGATTGCCATTACTCACTGTACTGGAATATCGATCATACTTCCCAATTAACTCGACCAATTGACAAGATTGGTATAATAAAGTCTTGCTATATATCGACGGTTATAATAAGAAGTATGTTCAAGCCATTGCTCTGTCGATACACAGTTATAATAAGATGTATGTCACACCATTGCTCTGTCAATACACTGTACATGTTATAATAAGAACTCTGTTCAAACCATTGCTCTGTCGATATACAGTTATAATAAAAAATCTGTTCACACCATTGCTCTGTCCTTACACTGTTATGATAAGAAGTATGTTCAAACCATTGGTCTGTCCATATACAGTTATAATAAGAAATCTGTTCACACCATTGGTCTGTCCATACACTGTTATAATAAGAAATCTGTTCAAACCATTGGTCTGTCCATACACTGTTATAATAAGAAATCTGTTCACACCATTGGTCTGTCCATACACTGTTATAATAAGAAATCTGTTCACACCATTGGTCTGTCCTTACACTGTTATGATAAGAAGCCTGTTCAAACCATTGGTCTGTCCATATACAGTTATAATAAGAACTCTGTTCAAACCATTGGTCTGTCCATATACAGTTATAATAAGAAATCTGTTCACACCATTGCTCTGTCCTTACACTGTTATGATAAGAAGCCTGTTCAAACCATTGGTCTGTCCATACACTGTTATAATAAGAAATCTGTTCACACCATTGCTCTGTCCTTACACTGTTATGATAAGAAGCCTGTTCAAACCATTGGTCTGTCCATATACAGTTATAATAAGAAATCTGTTCACACCATTGCTCTGTCCTTACACTGTTATGATAAGAAGCCTGTTCAAACCATTGGTCTGTCCATACACTGTTATAATAAGAAATCTGTTCACACCATTGCTCTGTCCTTACACTGTTATGATAAGAAGCCTGTTCAAACCATTGGTCTGTCCATATACAGTTATAATAAGAAATCTGTTCACACCATTGCTCTGTCCTTACACTGTTATGATAAGAAATCTGTTCAAATCATTGGTCTGTCCATATACAGTTATAATAAGAAATCTGTTCAAACCATTGGTCTGTCCATACACTGTTATAATAAGAAATCTGTTCACACCATTGCTCTGTCCTTACACTGTTATGATAAGAAGTCTGTTCAAACCATTGGTCTGTCCTTACACTGTTATATAATAAGAAATCCGTTCAAATCATTGCTGCTCTGGCCATACACTGTTATAATAAGAAATCCGTTCAAATCATTGCTGCTCTGGCCATACACTGTTATATTAAGAAATCCGTTCAAACCAGTGCTCTGGCCATACAAGGTTATAATAAGCCGTCTGTTCAAGCCATTGCTCTGTCAATACACAGTTGTAATAAGAAGTCTGTTCAAACCATTGCTTTGTAGATTTGGTTTCATCTATAATAAGATACTTACTTTATGAAAAGCTTTGCACTTATCGTACGAAAACTCTTGCCATGTATTACGGATATAATTGTAGCAGACAAGGATTGCTTGCTTGCTTGATTGATTGAAATGTCTGCAGTTATGATTCACAGCAAGTGCAGCCTAGTCCATTGCCAGACATATCTACATCGGACCTAAATGTGTTTGACGTACTTGTGAATCCAGCATAATTTCTGGAGAAATCTTAATACTCTCTCATAGCAACTTCACTCATCGTAAAGTTACTGTGAACAAAGTCGTTTTCTATTGCGTTCTACACTAAAAACACTCTTGTGTTGTATTGGATCTGTTCAAAATAATCATCTCCTGTTTGTCTGAAATACGTATTGGATGTAATGTTTGTGACACACACGCTAATAGAAGGACAATTTATATGTTTGTGAACTAGAATTCTAATGGATGATTTTGAAAAGAAAAACGTTTTGTTCTTATAAAACTGGGTCCAATGGTTTGTAAATATTGTATACGATGTTATAATAGATACAGGAAGATGTCTTCCTAAAAGTAAATGTAATTTTTCAATGGACGTATTTCGATTTGAATTTTATCTCATGGTCACGAAAAATATTATTAATGGGCAACCTTTGGGAAACAAATATTTGATGAAAGTGGACACGTTGACTTAATGGAGAGAAATGGATTATTAATACGGAGGTGAACATTTTGTAGAGTGATTGTTATTTACATGTGAACAGATGGTTTTCAACGAGAAGTATAGTGTTGTGACGCACATTGAACAATTACCCTAACCAAGCGTATTATCGGAAGAATTGTAACTTGATTCTAATATTTTAGATGACAGCGTTGAGCTTGGAACTGTTTTATTTGTTCTTCAGTTTTAGCTTGCTCACGGTTTGGTAAAGGATGTAGAAATTATTGGTGATATGTAAACAAGAAGCAAAAAAGACTACGGCAATATGCTATTCATGGTAATTTATTTGAAACGAGTAAAATAGATTATTGTATGCAGAACGGATATTATGGAGCTAAATTAAATAGTTTGTAAAGGTATATGACTGTGAGAGCTAAACTGTGGTGAAATGACCAGTAGAAATTTATGAATACAATACCTTAAGAAAAATATCGTGTTATGTTGCTGAAGATATTGAACTATTCTAAATTGATTGATTGAATGAACGGGAAATAAGGATGAAAACGATGGAAGGTGAAGGAATTAATCGCATAATTACTGGAATATTCTTGTTAGGCTTATCTGCTTGTTTACAATGTTTGTGTTTATTCTTTTTACGAGTATTGACACATTCTAAAAACGGCGGACATATTTCTACAATCCGAATGTGGTTACACTTATCAGCAGCGGCCGAGCAATGTACATTCATCTTGTTTCATGTAAAATACCAATTTCTAGAAACAGATTTTGAAGTAGCTGACTCATGTATTGTTTTACGATTCCTGTCAACTGTCACGTCAACCCTGACCAACATGTGGATATTTGTGATTTCATCATTTTATCTCATGTTAACAATTAAACCGGACAAATGTTTCACATTCCATTCTCGTTTCCTTTCTCACTGTGTCACGTGGATGTGGACTCTAGTAAGCAGCTTAATGTATCTTGTCATTTCTTTCCTGATAAAAGAAGATTATCGTCTCCATTACATTCATACATGCTGGGACAACATACCAGCAACCATTCACATGTATTTGACATATGGCAATGAACTAATTCCATTTGCTTTGACAGCCATTGTTATATCATGCGCAAGATGTCGAGTTCCTTTCAGACAAGAAGTTCTGCAATGTTTCACTTCTCATTCAGAATATCACTTAGATACAAAGCATATTACCAACACATTGAATTGTTATATCATCCTGGCAGCAACGCTTTGTATATATTACATCGGTGTGACATTTAGACTTTTGTTAGATGAAAGGGGCTCTGATATGACCATCATGATCATGCAATCTTGCAAAGGTGTTGCCATTGCAATGATGACGTGTTTTCTGGATCATGACGTCATGTATTTGGTGTGCAGACGAAGACTAGCGAAGGAGTACGAACGAAACGGTTACACGACAGCTTTATCAAGCGAATCCAAACAAGAAATCAATAATGAAATGGGAACTTTCAAATTTAATTGATCCAGCATGAATTAAGTTTGAGTACATCTAAACAAATGTTGTCTTAGTGAACTCTTTTTTTATCAATTACTGTGATTATAAAACAAACTACATAATATGGAATACATAAATGCACATACAATGGAATATTATGCTGAACGGACGACCCTCGGGAAATGTACTGACACTACTAAATTTTTATCATTATTAATGTGCTTAACATATAATGGAAATTGCATATTTATGTCGCCATGTAAAGTGACACTGTTAATCTCAGACAACCTTATTTGGGATTTTATACCATCGATGTCTTTTGTAACTGTAGTGAACTATCGAAAATTGTCTTACTTTCATTTGTTTGTTTGAGATCACGATAATATTGATAGAAATTACACTAAAACACGATAGTAAGACTGCCTTTCGGACAAAAGTATTTGGCTAACGTGGTCTCATTATCTAGCTGAGATTATGAGGCAATGTTGAAAGCCGCAGTCCATGAATAAATGTTAATAATAAATTAATTAAGTGTTCATTAAGAGAGGTTTTCATGTACATAATCTCTTGTAGTTTGAATTAAAATCGATTTTTGTACGATAACTTGTCTGTCCCATTTGGGCAACCCCAATAGAAAATCAAGGTGGTAATAAAATTGTGTCATCAAAATCTATGTAATGTTTTAAGAAAAGAACAATATTTGTAATAAAAATTCGCGTAGACACATGCGAATTTTATTTATTTGTGCTTTGTTTTAAGAGCACAGTGAGTTTAATAAAGAACTAAGTAGATAATATTGTAATTGTTTCACTCACAGAAAGTGAATACATTAGATGTAATCTTTCTAAACCACCATCATATATATAACTCATCCAACGTGGCTTTAAGTGTATACAATGTTTTGATCCTGGGTAAATAGATCTCCATCCAATAATAAACCAAATGAAACGAATGGTGTTTTGTCAACACGTATGCCCCCCCCCCAACGTCTGGTTGACAGTATTTCTTGTTTTTGACCTTCTGACCTCAAAGCATTTGGGGTCATCTCGTGATGATCAACCTCCCAACCTAATCTAAGGACCGTCGGCCTTACCTACTGGTATCTATTGGCAAACAAAAGTATTGTCTTGAAGACCACCGTGATCAAGAACATTGACCTCGAAATTAATAGGGGTCATCTACATGTGGTGACCAACCTCCCTCCCGGGAGGACCAAAGGCAAATTAATTTTATTGGAAGGAGAAGAATTTTGTGTTGAGGTAACTGGGACATTGACCTTCGAACTCAAAATTAGCAAGGGTGATCTACATGCGATGATCAACCTCCCTTCCAGGTCGAGGATTGTCTGGTTACTGGTCAGACAAGGTTTGTCTCATGAGAGGTATGTTGTGGGGTGCAGCCTTTGATCCTTTCGGTGTTTTTATCCCCTCAACCATTTTTTTACGTAATTGAACCTCACAAGACCTAAATGTACCAACCCTAAACCCAAACCCTAACCCCACAACCACCCTCTGGCATGTACGGAAAGACAGAAGAGCGACAGACGGACCAACCGACCGACATGTGCAAGGCAATATACACCCGCTTGGTCGAAGGCGAACATAATTTACCATTGTAAATATCGTATTGAAACAGTCTGCTTCCCAAAACAAACAAACAAGCGAGCATGAAACCTCTTCTAAATTTAATTGATCAACAAGACTGCAATTGACAAGGTTTTCTATAATTTAAAGATTTCTGCTGACATCTTATGATCCTACAACTTGCGTGCATGGTGATGATAAATATAAGTTATAGCTGTGAAGAACATAGAATATATCTGTATGAATGTTGAATATAAATCTTATCGCATGCAGGTATACACTTACGTACAATTACAACCACCATAAACATCAAATAGATAGTAAATATATATATATAGGTTGATCTAACTTGACACGTTTCTCTGATGAGATTCAAACAATTTGCTGGAAGACAAATTCCAAATAATATCCTGGAAACATAGTTCTAATGCAGTTAGACCAATCCATTAACACACTATGATATTTTTGCGCTTCGCACGAGTAGAAGGTTTGACGCCAAAGACTGTGCACATGAAATGTTTGGGGACTAGATCTGATACATCAAGAATCTTTGCCAGACAGTTTAGCGACATGGTATTCACATTTGAATTCATTGTAAACATTAACCATTACAGAAATGAACCACATCTAAAATTCTAAATGTATTTAACTTAAAAAAAACCTATACACAGACGCTTGTACGCAATGAAATATTTCGTACGAGAACAAATGGCTTGAAAGCATTTATATTGGTTAATAAAAAAATCCTGCAGGAAATGTAAAGAGAAAAACTACGGGTGGATTTGAATGATTTGTCATAACATTTTTTTTGCAATTAGAAATTGATAATCAATGTCCTACACAAACAATGCATTGTTTGTTTATACTGAAAATAAGGTATTCAAGGGTTTGCGTGGTTTGAATTTAATTGTTCTTTGACGAAATACGCTGTAACAATCCGCCTGTTTCATGTGAATTGATTTTTATTGGTAATTCTTCGTTATTCTTATCAGGAGCAGCTGCCAATCAATAACAGACAACCTGTATTCAATGCTGAGAATCTCAAAAGGGAATTTGCATTTAACAAATAATACAAATATTTTCTAATTGATTCTGTAGCACTGGGCGAAATTTGTAATTAAGATAATATTATTTCAATGCCACCAGATTTGGTGCAAACAGCGAATGTCTGTATTGATTAGAGTCCGCCTGATCCAATTTATCCGTACGTAGTTTTAGATTAATCAAATGAATATATGTTCATATCTTTGCAGTCTATAGAAATATAGTTGAGTAATTGAAGATACCAAACAGGTATATTAGCACAATGTTTGCGATACAAATGTATACTTCTCTTAACTATATACTAGTATCTATCGATTATGGTATATTCTTACGTTTCATATTCATATAGTTTTTATATCTCCGCTTCAGTAACATTACGTATGCTTGAAACTGTCTGTTTTCCCTAAATACTGCATTTTTTAAAGAGGCAGCCCCAGTTTGCCAAAATCTAAGAATGATAGTTATATTTTTAACTCAAATGTCAAAGTTCTACCTTATTGAAATCCCAGTCACATAATCCATATTTTAAACGATATTTACACGAAACATCTCATAGTTCACAAGGTACTTCTGTGTTATGTACATAAAAATCGTCGGTACCTTCGTAATGTGAATTGGATTCCTCAGAACTAAACATTGTTGATTTGTTATATTTAAGTAGATTAGCTACTCGCTAAACTAACAAATAATAAAAAAAGTGTTTTCTCTTTTGAACTTGTAAATAACTAAAAGCGATGTATCATTGCTTAAGTATAAATTTTGCTCTCTTAAAAACAATTCGCCTACAAGCATTTCTAACATATATTTTAAACACTGACATTAGAATTAAAAACAAAGCAATAAACACAAATTTATAATATATGTGTTTTTTCGTTATATCTAGGCTGGGTGAAATCAGAATTAGATTATTTTATTTGCGGATAATAATAATAAATGAGTGCTGGTTGAAATAAAAGTCACGTCAGATGTTAATCTTTATCAGTTTCTTATGGTTGCATAAACACTTTCTTGAAAATATCTCATTCATCTGAAAACATTGATCACTTACTCATTTCAGCAGACAGTGGTTATGAACATGAAGAACTATATTTCGAGAACAAAATATGGAAAACAAAATTTGGTTAACACTTGCGCCATGTATTTCGTTTTACTTTGCTTTTGAAAAAAAATTAGGTATATCGATCTTCGGTGAAATTTGGTGTAATGTTACATATACAAGAACTGAACAAGTCCCGGAGGATTACATTTCAGAGAATTGTTTATGACAATGTTACAACATCCGCCTGGCTTCCATCCAACATTATTGATGTAATTTGAATAATTAATATTTATAAAGAAAAGGCTATTATCTATCCAGTTATAAACATATCATCATAATAGCACGGATAATGATGGACAATATTTATAAAGGATAGTGGAACCACCATGGAATGATGGGGCAATATTTATAAAGGATAGTGGAACCACCATGTAATGATGGGGCAATATTTATAAAGGATAGTGGAACCACCATGGAATGATGGGGCAATATTTATAAAGGATAGTGGAACCACCATGTAATGATGGGGCAATATTTATAAAGGATAGTGGAACCACCATGTAATGATGGGGCAATATTTATAAAGGATAGTGGAACCACCATGGAATGATGGGGCAATATTTATAAAGGATAGTGGAACCACCATGTAATGATGGGGCAATATTTATAAAGGATAGTGGAACCACCATGTAATGATGGGGCAATATTTATAAAGGATAGTGGAACCACCATGTAATGATGGGGCAATATTTATAAAGGATAGTGGAACCACCATGTAATGATGGGGCAATATTTATAAAGGATAGTGGAACCACCATGTAATGATGGGGCAATATTTATAAAGGATAGTGGAACCACCATGGAATGATGGGGCAATATTTATAAAGGATACTGGAACCACCATGGAATGATGGGGCAATATTTATAAAGGATAGTGGAACCACCATGTAATGATGGGGCAATATTTATAAAGGATAGTGGAACCACCATGGAATGATGGGGCAATATTTATAAAGGATAGTGGAACCACCATGTAATGATGGGGCAATATTTATAAAGGATAGTGGAACCACCATGTAATGATGGGGCAATATTTATAAAGGATTGTGGAACCACCATGTAATGATGGGGCAATATTTATAAAGGATAGTGGAACCACCATGTAATGATGGGGCAATATTTATAAAGGATAGTGGAACCACCATGGAATGATGGGGCAATATTTATAAAGGATACTGGAACCACCATGGAATGATGGGGCAATATTTATAAAGGATAGTGGAACCACCATGTAATGATGGGGCAATATTTATAAAGGATAGTGGAACCACCATGGAATGATGGGGCAATATTTATAAAGGATAGTGGAACCACCATGTAATGATGGGGCAATATTTATAAAGGATAGTGGAACCACCATGGAATGATGGGGCAATATTTATAAAGGATAGTGGAACCACCATGGAATGATGGGGCAATATTTATAAAGGATAGTGGAACCACCATGTAATGATGGGGCAATATTTATAAAGGATAGTGGAACCACCATGTAATGATGGGGCAATATTTATAAAGGATAGTGGAACCACCATGGAATGATGGGGCAATATTTATAAAGGATACTGGAACCACCATGGAATGATGGGGCAATATTTATAAAGGATAGTGGAACCACCATGTAATGATGGGGCAATATTTATAAAGGATAGTGGAACCACCATGGAATGATGGGGCAATATTTATAAAGGATAGTGGAACCACCATGTAATGATGGGGCAATATTTATAAAGGATAGTGGAACCACCATGGAATGATGGGGCAATATTTATAAAGGATAGTGGAACCACCATGGAATGATGGGGCAATATTTATAAAGGATAGTGGAACCACCATGTAATGATGGGGCAATATTTATAAAGGATAGTGGAACCACCATGTAATGATGGGGCGATATTTATAAAGGATAGTGGAACCACCATGTAATGATGGGGCGATATTTATAAAGGATAGTGGAACCACCATGTAATGATGGGGCGATATTTATAAAGGATTGTGGAACCACCATGTAATGATGGGGCAATATTTATAAAGGATAGTGGAACCACCATGTAATGATGGGGCAATATTTATAAAGGATAGTGGAACCACCATGTAATGATGGGGCAATATTTATAAAGGATAGTGGAACCACCATGTAATGATGGGGCAATATTTATAAAGGATAGTGGAACCACCATGGAATAATGGGGCAATATTTATAAAGGATAGTGGAACCACCATGTAATGATGGGGCGATATTTATAAAGGATTGTGGAACCACCATGTAATGATTGGGCGATATTTATAAAGGATTGTGGAACCACCATGTAATGATGGGGCAATATTTATAAAGGATAGTGGAACCACCATGTAATGATGGGGCAATATTTATAAAGGATAGTGGAACCACCATGTAATGATGGGGCAATATTTATAAAGGATAGTGGAACCACCATGTAATGATGGGGCAATATTTATAAAGGATAGTGGAACCACCATGGAATGATGGGGCAATATTTATAAAAGATAGTGGAACCACCATTTAATGATGGCGCGATATTTATAAAGGATAGTGGAACCACCATGTAATGATGGGGCGATATTTATAAAGGATTGTGGAACCACCATGTAATGATTGACAATATTTATAAAGGATTGTGGAACCACCATGTAATGATGGGGCAATATTTATAAAGGATAGTGGAACCACCATGTAATGATTGGGCAATATTTATAAAGGATTGTGGAACCACCATGTAATGATGGGGCAATATTTATAAAGGATTGTGGAACCATCATGGAATGATGGGAGAATATTTATAACGGACTGTGGAACCACCATGGAATGATGGGGCATATTCGAAATAACATGACTGTTTGAGAACTTTTGGTTAATCTAGTCTAAAGCGTTTTCTATAAATAGATTAACAAGACAAATGATGAAATTACAAAGGAACTATCACTTGCAGGGTAAAGTTTGACTGAATCCCTTCCATGTTTGTTAGATAGTCGAAAGTTTAAACGAAACAATTTATTGGCGTGGAAATTAAAGCAACAGAGGTATAGGATGTCGGATTATTTTTATCTATGAAGAAAATTAATTGATTTGATTTATTTGCGCAATAGAAATACGGTAACACTATGTCTGCATTTGTGCTCATCCGCTGTGACAAGGTATCAGACACTGTTTTAGGCTCGCTCCAAAATCATTCAAATGTTGTTTATAAGCACTGTTTAAAGTGGTACCTCAATGTAATGTAGGAAAGACCAAAATAGCAGTTTTTAAAAAGGGTGGTCAGCTATTAAACTATAAAAATGGTATTATGATAATATGGTTTGAATTTTACAAGTAGGTTGTCTTTGTATGATATGGCTGAATGCATGGCTAAACGTCTTGTAATCTATTTGTTAAAAATGCCATATAAAGCATATTTCCATTTTTTAGTTACTAAAGTTGATTCTTTACGTGTTACTTTATGGATCAGGACTGTGGGGTGAGCGTATGGTGGAAAATGCAAATAGGGTTCATATTTATACATGTGCTTGTAAACGCTTTTTAAACCCTCTCTTTAGATCTTGTGTTATGCATTGAAAAATAGTGTTTTGTCTTTAATTTTGAAATAACTAAATGTGTATTTTTGACTGTATAACTTAGCCATTTATTTTGCATAGAGAAGCTGATATAAATTCTTGATTGTTACCAATCATTGTTCATTTAAATCAGGTGTCCAGTTTGAAATTGATTATCCCCTTACGCAAAATACGGATTGTTAACCTGTCAATTATATATTTTTAATAAGTCCAAATCTCCAATAATCATTAGGTCATGCTCGATTCCTATACACCACGTTTTAGCGGGATTGTTCACCTATTTTTAGTTAAGCGAAAGTTGACTGGCTCACGACCATTTCTCTAGCCTAAAAAGATAAAGAATGAAGAAATATTTTCCTCGGAATTTTATTAATTACCTTCATATGAAGTCAACAATGAATAGTGACTTCTCAGAAGAAAAACTGACCTTTTATTAGAAGTTAACACGTTATTTGCATTTTTTCCCAATTAAAATAAACGTTACAAAAGTTAAAAAATATTAAACCAATAAAAAATTAAGATTATGTGAAGTGCTCGTGGCTGACCTTATGATTATTACGATCTGGAGCACCATTTTACTCTTCGTCGCAGCGCGCGGACCTGTTGGGAAAGCACATAAATTTGCAAGAGTTACAAACTGCCACGAAGTTACCCGTCTTTTGTCGTTGGTGTAGCATCATAAATAAAACTACTCCTTTTATTCGAACTGTTTTCAAAGGAGGATACACTAACGCATTAAAATAGTGATGATTGCAACAAACTCCACTAAGTGAGTTCATAAATCAAAAAGATTCACAGAAGAGGCAGTCATAGAATATTACCAGCCGTCAAACCAGTATAAATGTAATAAATATGACCATGGGCATGGTGAATCTGTCATGTTGAGATCTGGCATAGTGAGCCAGTTACAAATGAAGATACAATCATATACTAGTAGCTCGCCTGCTTTGTAGGAGCACATTTGTCTCGGAGCACATCTGTCTTACGTAAGACCGTTGCGGTCGCATTTGTCTCACGTAAGACAAATGGGACCTCAAATGTCTAACAAAAGAATATCAAATTTGTGTGACAAGTGGGCTTCGATCAACTTTTTTATGTGAGAAAAAAGCACATTTGTCTCACGTCATTTTTCATGACATACAAGCACATTTGTCTAATATTTTTCCATGGCAGAAAAAATATTCGAATTGAGGTTCGCCGTTTTACCTCATGTCAATTGTATTCATCAATAGCTTTGCTAAAGCCTTTTCAAAAATAAAATATTCAACCTAAAAACTACAGTAGAACTATTAATTCCAATATCTCTAATTCAAGAAAAGATTCGATGAACCTTAAGGTGTACACTGAAACATACGGAATCCCGTTAGTGTCATCTGTAATATCGTGCCTCGCTTTGTGTCTCGTCGGAATGTCGCGTCTTTCCCGATTCATCGATGCCCAATATTCCATTATTATTCTTTTGAGAACTCATGCACGTTGTAAGTGCTTTTTAAATGGCGAATCTGAAATTCTCAATTCAGCAATTCTCGGAAAATGGCAATATTGTTTTTTTTATATTTCTCAAGTTTCAAGTTTGTTTTATTTCACTCAGCATACTGTACTTTCATTTATTTTCGTTGGGCTCAATTTTCGTGGTTTTTACTAAAATGGCTATTTCGTGGGGACATAAATTCGTGGATTTTTGAAAAGAAATGCCTAATCTCTGCATTCAAATTCGTGGGGATTTGATTTCATGGATGAGCCTACCCACGAAATCCACGAAATTAAATCCCAAACGAAAAATGAATGATTCCATAGTATATATACATATGAATTGAGCGTACAATATGAATCTAACATATAGAATATAATATCACGTTGTACATGTATGTAAAACTGTAAGGATGCAAACAAAATACATGTGGGAAGGTCTACTCATTTTCTTCCTTAGAGCATTTAGGAGCCTCTGTGTCCGAGTGGTTAAAGTCGCTGACTTAAAAAAATCACTTGCCCCAAACCGCTGTAGGTTCGACACTCACACGGGGCGTCGAACTCTTTCATGCGAGGAAGCCATTCGATCGAAAGGGCACATGGGGTCTTCCTCCAACACGAAAAGCTGAAAAAATCGCCATATGACATTTATATGTGTATGTGCGACGTTAAACCCAACACACAAATCGAAATTCGGAACAAAAGTTGTTTTCGAAATTTAAGGCGAGAAACTTAATACTCAATTATTGACTTAGATCTACGTTGAGACAAACTTGATACTCCATTATTGACTTAGATCTACGTTGAGACAAACTTAATACTCCATTATTGACTTAGATCTACGTTGAGACAAACTTATGTGTTTCACGAACATGTAAACTTTCTTTTTACAGGTCCGTAAAACACCAACACATACTGTAACATTATAAGCATATCATGATATTGTTACATTATATACCATTCTCAAATGTACTCTTTTAATTAGCTTAATATATCATAGGGAGGTCATGACGCACATTTATTGTTTTTGTCATTGATAGTCCTATTAAAGACAATTATCAAAGCCTCAGAAATATGGATATTTTTATGTGGAGTAATAGAAAAGATTATTATAATTTATTTATCATACACAAGTAAAAATACAGTGTTTCCCTCTAAATGACTGAATGAACAGTAACTTTCAAGTACCCCCGCCTTCCTATCGGCGACAAACTTTTTTAAATTGATTACGAAAAAAATAATAGATAAACTAGAGCTTTGTCACGGAGATGACTAATACCCCCGCCGCCGTTTTGGGCACATAACTTTGGAATGAGTTGATCAATGCGCATGAAAATTATGTCTTGCATATCTACACTTTATGGTGACAACATACTTCAAGTTTCATTGCAATCGCTCAACGAATGTGGAAGTAGTTCGCTCCACAAAATCTATAAAACTAGCATGACAATACAACGACTATGACAGTGGTTTCTTAATCGTGTAGACCTCAAGTGAAGACTCTTTTCGATTAAGTGGTTAAATAATACACTCAAAAATGATCTGTTATCGCAGATAATTTTCAGGTTGTAAATGTGGAAAGACAGGCGGACAGAGGGACAGACAGGCAGCTAATTTCTATATCCGCCTTATCGAACAAATACAATGTACTAAGCAGAAACAGTTTTCTTAAGTTGAATTTTAGTAGGATATGATATAATGTGAGACAAATGGCCTTCTAGTATCCAACCTATTGTTTGTCTCATTTCCAATTTGTCGCAAATATGAATGTTTACGAGCATATCGATCACATCTCGTGAGACAAATGTGTTCCGAGACAAATGTGCTCCTACACTGCTTTCATACGGAATCGATTAGTGTACATGAAAAAGTAAACACATTTTGTCAGATATTAAACTACAATATTTCGTAACAATATGTAATATAATATGTAACACATAAATGCTTGGTACCAAACAGAGCTGTGTAGAAAAGTTGTTGGTTGAGTCTCTTTTATTCAGAGTAGGCTACAATAACGTTTGTGCCACGGTTTCTTCATTCGAGTATCACTCAGAAAGCATCATTATTTCTCATGTCGGAAACCATCAGATGTTAATTATATAACTATAGATTTTCAATAATCTGTCAATACATGATTTTGTTACGCAATTCAGGATTAATGCAATGTTGGCGATTACGCAATTTATCAAAGTCCATTTTAAGTAGCATTTGCGCCAAACGATCGTTAATTACCTAAACCCTTTATTTGGAAGATATAAACACTTTAAAACATAAATTGTGGTCATCAATAAGAAAAAGGAAAGGATGCCCATATTCCGTTTTTCTAATCATTCATTAGATGACAAAATCCAAATAATGAATATCTCCGAGACAAGATAAACGCTTCATTTATCTTTTCATTGATCATCTGTCTCAACTCCGAGTTAGAATCATTGTCAATTAAGTAATTTATTGTCTCTGTAAAAGAACCTAGTTTTTTTGATATCTTGATTATAAACATGCTTTCAGTGAAATGTTTGAAAAAACAAAATCCATTCACATCTCTATGAAAGACTTCTTGGTTCCATTATCGCTGAATCTGTTGGATAATGTACAAACAAAAGGACTTATAAAAATTGCTTAAAGTTAGGTCAGTTGTGACAATGTTATCGGACAATTCTATGAGCTGATTTCTTGTGTACAATTCAAGAATACAATTTAGTTTGTTTCTTGCCTTTAGATAATTAACGCTTATAGTCCTTTTATGTTGTCCAATAAATCAGACATTGATATTTATGAAATCTAATAATACCGAGTTGATGATGAAGCTTATATGAGTCACAATACTCAGATGACATTACTCGTATACTCAGATGACAATATTAAACAAATGCATATCATCCTATTAAACTCACATTACCGCATTAGCAATACCATTTAGTTTTATCATTTATGTTATCAATATTGTGTCGTAGAATTCCTGTACAAAGTAATTAGATTAATGAACACCGTGTAGTGAGTTAGATTTATTACTAATTTGTAAAAACGACTGACCATTGCAATTAGAATTCGCCGCTTTATGATTTTATGAAACAGTTGCCACGATAACGATTTGTATGTAAATAAAATATCTCAGATAGTTGGTTACTATATACATGTAATGGACCCCAGAGAACTACTTGAAAGAAAAAAGTGTATATAAAACAGAAGTATAATGTAATTGATTGTAGATAATAAATATACACAACAGTGGTTATTTTATTCCTAAAGTTAAATAGTCGGAGTCTAAATCGTTTAGCTCTGTTGGCAATAAACTATGGAATCATCTACCAGCACATGTAACCATATTAATATTAATTTAGACCTTTTAAAACTACTATTAAGGACTTTGTGCTAACCAAGTCTGTTGAATGTACATAGAACTATTTTTAATACAGTTGTACAATAATTTTAAGTACAGTTGTGTGAAAATATATAAGATTTTTATCCATCACGGTTCGCGTCCTACAACCGGACACTATTTAAACATTTTTTGTGATAAACCTGATACTCTTTGTTCCTGGCTCTTGAAATGTCACCTGAATAAATCTAAGTTCTTCTCCTAAACGAAAAGTTATTTTGGTTACTTCTAAATTAGGCCAAGTGGCCCAGATGTGGGTAAACCAAATGACGTTTTTTAGTTAGTCTGTTTCTTTGTTTGAGTGTGTGGTTAACGCCCCGATATGGTTACTGTCTTCAAATATTCACTTGTTTTATTTTGTTTGTGACGTCACTTAAACAGGGTTTTAGTACAAATATAACCTAAATAATATTTCATTTTAAATGTCAAGAATTTTTAGCAGAAGTTTTAAAAACATGCTATGCTAGCACTAATTGGAATTTCATTTTTACTATATTTATGTGTATTATTTTAGATAGATGACTCATTCATTGTCTTTGATCTCATGAATATGTAGTATGATAATAAATATTTTATTGATGTAAATACTGTGATGATACTACAGTTCTGATCGTGATATGATGTTGTTTTATGTTGCGCCACTAACACAGGGTCCACGATGGAAATGAAAGTCTTCTGTTTTTGTTTAAACGCTGGTGCTGGTGTACAAGGCATGGTATATCAATTTATATTATAAAGATTTTTTCGTATATTTTATGTTTTTCACCATGACATTGTATAATGCATTGCCAAAATGGAAAACATCTATCTTTCTAAATCTTTCTACACAAGTCTATTGATAAAACCATTCTTATATTTATATGTTCTAACGCCGTAGTCTCTATTAAAGCTGATCAAATACACATTGAACTTGCAATTGTTAAACAAATATTATTAAACCGTTGTTAAGTCATGCTGCTAACGTGTTAGAAATAATGACTTGTTATGATGGTCGGTCTGAGCGTTTCATTACGATGAATTAGTGTTGACAACGGACATTTAATGGAAGGGATCTATAAATTGACTGATACAACATTTTGCAATAATTTCAATTCATAGCATAGTCGGCACGCTCAGGGAAATTGCTTCGCTGTTTTGAAAGCCTCATTTGGACTTCAAAACACACAAATATATTATATTGTGGACAGAATATCTTGAATACTTTAATAACAAAATGTAAAATATTTGAAAAAAAACATGAGTTCATTTGCTGTATTTTCGTCCCCAAAATGAGTAATTCCTATTTATGTATGTCTACTACTTAAGTCTACTTGTTTGTAGTTTTTCTCTGTTTGATTGAAGTGTAAACAATAACACAAACTAAACATGAATGAAATATGTCATTTAATAATAAATGACGAATAAGTATTGCATAATAGTAAAACAAAAAGGATGACATATCAACACTGTCAACATACATAATAGTAATGATACACATCAATGTGATAAGTAACACATACATGAAAGCATTGTATAACTATTATAACAACTTTGAACTATTATGCAAAAATTTAAACAATTATTATTCCTGCCTTATCTGCGATCAAATGTTGGGTACTAAAACCTGCCACATATTGCAAATTGTAACTTTTGAAAGTAGACTGGTGGGTAATTATCTAAATGCAAAGGATTTGCAACACCGTGTTGTCTGAACAGATATTTTTGTAGTCTATTGACGTGCGATGTTCCCAATATCAACGTACACATCCTTTATCTACGATAGATTTGCTTTTATGGCTTAAATTGCAACCTGAGTTCCAATATAGCATAAACAATAAACATTGTTGATATATCGACTATAGTAGTAGTATTTAGTACGAGACAGCACTCCGTGAAAATGTCAACAACTTGCATTTAATAAAAATAGCTGGTTCCTGCATAGCATCTATATGATGTAAAAATGAATTACCTATGTTATCTTAAATTAAAACTGCTGAATTCAATTTACTTTACTAGTAATTAGCTGAAAACAATTCCAATGTTTTCCAAATCACTGTTAATTTATGCAGGAAAATACTAGATTAAAATCCCCTTTTCCCGTTCCAAACCGGTTAAGGTGTAGTCAAGGTTACCTCCCTTAATATTTTTGTAGCATCCATAAATATATTTATATAACAATAAATGAGCCTTTATAATAGAATCTGATTCCATATCATTATATCAGATTCATTTCACATACTAAACAATCATCACTGCAGTCTTACATCACTGTAGTTGTATATCATTGTTTTTGTATACCACTGTGGTCACCCATCACTGTAGTTGTACATCACTGTAGTTGTTTATCATTGTAGTTGTATATCACTGTAGTTGTATATCACTGTAGTTGTATATCACTGTAGTTATATATCATTGTAGTCATACATCACTGTAGTTATATATCACTGTAGTTGTATATTACTGTAGTTGTATATTACTGTAGTTGTATATCACTGTAGTTGTATATCACAGTAGTTGTATATCATTGTAGTCATACATCACTGTAGTTGTATATCACTGTAGTTGTATATCATTGAAGTTGTATATTACTGTAGTTGTATATCAATTTTGTTGTATATCATTGTAGTTGTATATCATTGTAGTTGTATATCACTGTAGTAACACATCAATGTAGTTATATATCACTGTAGTTGTATATCACTGCAGTTGTATATAATTGCAGTTGTATATCACTGTAGTTTATATCATTGTAGTTGTATATCAATGTTGTTGTATATCATTATAGTTGTATATCATTATAGTTGTATATCATTATAGTTGTTTATCACTGTAGTTGTATATCACTGTAGTTGTATAATCAATGTAGTTGTATATCATTGAAGTTGTATAACACTGTAGTTGTATATCACAGTAGTTGTATATCATTGTAGTCATACATCACTGTAGTTGTATATCACTGTAGTTGTATATCATTGAAGTTGTATATTACTGTAGTTGTATATCAATTTTGTTGTATATCATTGTAGTTGTATATCATTGTAGTTGTATATCACTGTAGTAACCCATCAATGTAGTTATATATCACTGTAGTTGTATATCACTGCAGTTGTATATAATTGCAGTTGTATATCACTGTAGTTTATATCATTGTAGTTGTATATCAATGTTGTTGTATATCATTATAGTTGTATATCATTATAGTTGTATATCATTATAGTTGTTTATCACTGTAGTTGTATATCACTGTAGTTGTATAATAAATGTAGTTGTATATCATTGAAGTTGTATAACACTGTAGTTGTATATCAATGTTGTTGTATATCATTGTAGTTGTATATCATTGTAGTTGTATATCACTGTAGTAACACATCAATGTAGTTATATATCACTGTAGTTGTATATCACTGCAGTTGTATATAATTGCAGTTGTATATCACTGTAGTTTATATCATTGTAGTTGTATATCAATGTTGTTGTATATCATTATAGTTGTATATCATTATAGTTGTATATCATTATAGTTGTTTATCACTGTAGTTGTATATCACTGTAGTTGTATAATCAATGTAGTTGTATATCATTGAAGTTGTATAACACTGTAGTTGTATATCAATGTTGTTGTATATCATTGTAGTTGTATATCATTGTAGTTGTATATCACTGTAGTAACACATCAATGTAGTTATATATCACTGTAGTTGTATATCACTGCAGTTGTATATAATTGCAGTTGTATATCACTGTAGTTTATATCATTGTAGTTGTATATCAATGTTGTTGTATATCAATGTTGTTGTATATCATTATAGTTGTATATCATTATAGTTGTATATCATTATAGTTGTTTATCACTGTAGTTGTATATCACTGTAGTTGTATAATCAATGTAGTTGTATATCATTGAAGTTGTATAACACTGTAGTTGTATATCAATGTTGTTGTATATCATTGTAGTTGTATATCATTGTAGTTGTATATCACTGTAGTAACACATCAATGTAGTTATATATCACTGTAGTTGTATATCACTGCAGTTGTATATAATTGCAGTTGTATATCACTGTAGTTTATATCATTGTAGTTGTATATCAATGTTGTTGTATATCATTATAGTTGTATATCATTATAGTTGTTTATCACTGTAGTTGTATAATCAATGTAGTTGTTTATCACTGTAGTTGTATATCACTGTAGTTGTATAATCAATGTAGTTGTATATCATTGAAGTTGTATATCACTGTAGTTGTATATCAATGTTGTTGTATATCATTGTAGTTGTATAACATTGTAGTTGTATATCAATGTTGTTGTATATCATTGTAGTTGTATAACACTGTAGTTGTATATCACTGTAGTTGTATATCAATGTTGTTGTATATCATTGTAGTTGTATAACTTTGTAGTTGTATATCACTGTAGTTGTATATCAATGTAGTTGTATAACATTGTAGTTGTATATCACTGTAGTTGTATATCAATGTTGTTGTATATCATTGTAGTTGTATAACATTGTAGTTGTATATCACTGTAGTTGTATATCACTGTAGTTGTATATCACTGCAGTTGTATATAATTGCAGTTGTATATCACTGTAGTTTATATCATTGTAGTTGTATATCAATGTTGTTGTATATCATTATAGTTGTATATCATTATAGTTGTATATCATTATAGTTGTTTATCACTGTAGTTGTATATCACTGTAGTTGTATAATCAAAGTAGTTGTATATCATTGAAGTTGTATAACACTGTAGTTGTATATCAATGTTGTTGTATATCATTGTAGTTGTATATCATTGTAGTTGTATATCACTGTAGTAACACATCAATGTAGTTATATATCACTGTAGTTGTATATCACTGCAGTTGTATATAATTGCAGTTGTATATCACTGTAGTTTATATCATTGTAGTTGTATATCAATGTTGTTGTATATCATTATAGTTGTATATCATTATAGTTGTTTATCAATGTAGTTGTATATCACTGTAGTTGTATAATCATTGTAGTTGTATAACATTAAAGTTGTATAACATTGTAGTTGTATACCAATGTTGTTGTATATCATTGTAGTTGTATAACATTGTAGTTGTATATCACTGTAGTTGTATATCACTATAGTTGTATATCACTGTAGTCAAACATCACTGTAGTTGTACATTAATGTAGTTGTACATAACTGTAGTTGTATATCACTGTAGTTGTATATGATTGTAGTCACACATTACATTAGTTGTACACAACTGTAGTTATATAACATTGAAATTGACTATTATTATAGATGTATATCACTGTAGATGTATATCACTGTAGTTGTATATCACTGTAGTTTTATATCACTGTAGTTGTACAACACTGTAGTAATACATCACTGTAGTTGTATATCACTGTAGTAATACATCACTGTAGTCGTACATTTTGTATTAAATAAACATCACTGTAGTCAAGCATCTTGTATTAAACAAACATTGTAGTCAAGCATATTGTATTAAATAAACATCACTGTAGTCGTAGATCTTGTATTAAATAAACATCATTGTAGTCAAGCACATTGTATTAAATAAACATCATTGTAGTCAAGCATATTGTATTAAATAAACATCACGGTAGTCAAGCATATTGTATTAAATAAACATCATTGTAGTCAAGCATATTGTATTAAATAAACATCATTGTAGTCAAGCATATTGTATTAAATAAACATCACTGTAGTCATAGATCTTGTATTAAATAAACATCATTGTAGTCAAGCATATTGTATTAAATAAACATCATTGTAGTCAAGCATATTGTATTAAATATACATCACTGTAGTCAAGCATATTGTATTAAATAAACATCACTGTAGTCAAGCATATTGTATTAAATATACATCACTGTAGTCAAGCATATTGTATTAAATAAACATCATTGTAGTCAAGCATATTGTATTAAATATACATCATTGTAGTCAAGCATATTGTATTAAATATACATCACTGTAGTCAAGCATATTGTATTAAATATACATCACTGTAGTCGTAGATCTTGTATTAAATAAATATCACTGTAGTCGTACATCTTGTATTAAATAAACATCACTGTAGTCAAGCATCTTGTATTAAATAAATATCACTGTAGTCGTACATCTTGTATTAAAAAAACACCACTGTAGTCAAGCATATTGTATTAAATATACATCACTGTAGTCAAGCATATTGTATTAAATAAACATCACTGTAGTCAAGCATATTGAATTAAATATACATCACTGTAGTCAAGCATATTGTATTAAATATACATCACTGTAGTCAAGCATATTGTATTAAATATACATCACTGTAGTCAAGCATCTTGTATTAAATAAACATTGTAGTCGTACATCTTGCATTAAATATACATCATTGTAGTCAAGCATCTTGTATGAAATAAATATCACTGTAGTCGTAGATCTTGTATTTAAAAAACACCACTGTAGTCAAGCATATTGTATTAAATATACATCACTGTAGTCAAGCATATTGTATTAAATAAACATCACTGTAGTCAAGCATCTTGTATTAAATAAATATCACTGTAGTTGAACATCTTGTATTAAATAAACATCACTGTAGTCAAGCATCGTGTATTAAATAAATATCACTGTAGTCGTAGATCTTGTATTAAAAAAACACCACTGTAGTCAAGCATATTGTATTAAAAATATATCACTGTAGTCAAGCATATTGTATTAAATAAACATCACTGTAGTCAAGCATATTGTATTAAATATACATCACTGTAGTCAAGCATATTGTATTAAATATACATCACTGTAGTCAAGCATCTTGTATTAAATAAACATTGTAGTCGTACATCTTGCATTAAATATACATCATTGTAGTCGTAGATCTTGTATTAAATAAATATCACTGTAGTCGTACATCTTGTATTAAATAAATATCACTGTAGTCGTACATCTTGTATTAAATAAACATCACTGTAGTCGTAGATCTTGTATTAAATAAATATCACTGTAGTCGTACATCTTGTATTAAAAAAACACCACTGTAGTCGTACATCTTGTATTAAATAAATATCACTGTAGTCGTAGATCTTGTATTAAATAAACATCATTGTAGTCAAGCATATTGTATTAAATAAACATCACTGTAGTCAAGCATATTGTATTAAATATACATCACTGTAGTCAAGCATATTGTATTAAATAAACATCACTGTAGTCAAGCATATTGTATTAAATATACATCACTGTAGTCAAGCATATTGTATTAAATATACATCACTGTAGTCAAGCATATTGTATTAAATATACATCACTGTAGTCAAGCATATTGTATCAAATATACATCACTGTTGTCAAGCATATTGTATTAAATAAACATCATTTTAGTCAAGCATATTGTATTAAATAAACATCACTGTAGTCAAGCATATTGTATTAAATATACATCACTGTAGTCAAGCATCTTGTATTAAATAAACATTGTAGTCGTACATCTTGCATTAAATATACATCATTGTAGTCGTAGATCTTGTATTAAATAAATATCACTGTAGTCGTACATCTTGTATTAAATAAATATCACTGTAGTCGTACATCTTGTATTAAATAAACATCACTGTAGTCGTAGATCTTGTATTAAATAAATATCACTGTAGTCGTACATCTTGTATTAAAAAAACACCACTGTAGTCGTACATCTTGTATTAAATAAATATCACTGTAGTCGTAGATCTTGTATTAAATAAACATCATTGTAGTCAAGCATATTGTATTAAATAAACATCATTGTAGTCAAGCATATTGTATTAAATAAACATCACTGTAGTCAAGCATATTGTATTAAATAAACATCACTGTAGTCAAGCATCTTGTATTAAATAAACATTGTAGTCGTACATCTTGCATTAAATATACATCATTGTAGTCAAGCATCTTGTATGAAATAAATATCACTGTAGTCGTAGATCTTGTATTAAAAAAAACACCACTGTAGTCAAGCATATTGTATTAAATATACATCACTGTAGTCAAGCATATTGTATTAAATATACATCACTGTAGTCAAGCATCTTGTATTAAATAAACATTGTAGTCGTACATCTTGCATTAAATATACATCATTGTAGTCAAGCATCTTGTATGAAATAAATATCACTGTAATCGTAGATCTTGTATTAAAAAAACACCACTGTAGTCAAGCATATTGTATTAAATATACATCACTGTAGTCAAGCATATTGTATTAAATAAACATCACTGTAGTCAAGCATCTTGTATTAAATAAATATCACTGTAGTTGAACATCTTGTATTAAATAAACATCACTGTAGTCAAGCATCGTGTATTAAATAAATATCACTGTAGTCGTAGATCTTGTATTAAAAAAACACCACTGTAGTCAAGCATATTGTATTAAAAATATATCACTGTAGTCAAGCATATTGTATTAAATAAACATCACTGTAGTCAAGCATATTGTATTAAATATACATCACTGTAGTCAAGCATATTGTATTAAATATACATCACTGTAGTCAAGCATCTTGTATTAAATAAACATTGTAGTCGTACATCTTGCATTAAATATACATCATTGTAGTCGTAGATCTTGTATTAAATAAATATCACTGTAGTCGTACATCTTGTATTAAATAAATATCACTGTAGTCGTACATCTTGTATTAAATAAACATCACTGTAGTCGTAGATCTTGTATTAAATAAATATCACTGTAGTCGTACGTCTTGTATTAAAAAAACACCACTGTAGTCGTACATCTTGTATTAAATAAATATAACTGTAGTCGTAGATCTTGTATTAAATAAACATCATTGTAGTCAAGCATATTGTATTAAATAAACATCACTGTAGTCAAGCATATTGTATTAAATATACATCACTGTAGTCAAGCATATTGTATTAAATAAACATCACTGTAGTCAAGCATATTGTATTAAATATACATCACTGTAGTCAAGCATATTGTATTAAATATACATCACTGTAGTCAAGCATATTGTATTAAATATACATCACTGTAGTCAAGCATATTGTATCAAATATACATCACTGTTGTCAAGCATATTGTATTAAATAAACATCATTTTAGTCAAGCATATTGTATTAAATAAACATCACTGTAGTCAAGCATATTGTATTAAATATACATCACTGTAGTCAAGCATCTTGTATTAAATAAACATTGTAGTCGTACATCTTGCATTAAATATACATCATTGTAGTCGTAGATCTTGTATTAAATAAATATCACTGTAGTCGTACATCTTGTATTAAATAAATATCACTGTAGTCGTACATCTTGTATTAAATAAACATCACTGTAGTCGTAGATCTTGTATTAAATAAATATCACTGTAGTCGTACATCTTGTATTAAAAAAACACCACTGTAGTCGTACATCTTGTATTAAATAAATATCACTGTAGTCGTAGATCTTGTATTAAATAAACATCATTGTAGTCAAGCATATTGTATTAAATAAACATCATTGTAGTCAAGCATATTGTATTAAATAAACATCACTGTAGTCAAGCATATTGTATTAAATATACATCACTGTAGTCAAGCATATTGTATTAAATATACATCACTGTAGTCAAGCATATTGTATTAAATATACATCACTGTAGTCAAGCATATTGTATTAAATATACATCACTGTAGTCAAGCATATTGTATCAAATATACATCACTGTAGTCAAGCATATTGTATTAAATAAATATCACTGTAGTCAAGCATATTGTATCAAATATACATCATTGTAGTCAAGCATATTGTATCAAATATACATCACTGTAGTCAAGCATATTGTATTAAATATACATCATTGTAGTCAAGCATATTGTATTAAATATACATCACTGTAGTCAAGCATATTGTATTAAATAAACATCACTGTAGTCAAGCATATTGTATCAAATATACATCATTGTAGTCAAGCATATTGTATCAAATATACATCACTGTAGTCAAGCATATTGTATTAAATAAACATCATTTTAGTCAAGCATATTGTATTAAATAAACATCATTGTAGTCAAGCATATTGTATTAAATAAACATCATTGTAGTCAAGCATATTGTATTAAATAAACATCATTGTAGTCGTAGATCTTGTATTAAACAAACACTACTGTAGTCGTTCATCACTGTAGCGCTTATATATCATCCATAGGAAGAACGGTTTCTAAATAGACCTCTGTGTACAAAACTTTATTTACTTCTCACATATTGATACATGTGCCTTAAAACTCTACAAGATTTAGATTTTGCATAATATTACATATTCTTTCTATTTCTTGGCATGTGATTAACAACAACATTTAACAGAAATACTCAGAACATTCGAGATGATTGTGTGATTGGTTTCGCCAGTTTATGTTATATTCTAGACGTTTGTTGACACTAAGAACAATTTTATGGATCAGTTCAACTAATTATGTTGGCTAAACTATTCTTGTTCATCTTTTAACTGGACTTACCCTTACGGTATTACATAAAGATATCTTACATAATTATATAACATAAAGATATATTACATAATTATATACTTGTACACATAATGAAATCAATTTAGCGAAGGAAAATGATAAAATATTCATCGAAATGTTTCTGTTGGCGAAACTTAATTACTTTATATTTAATTAGAGAACCATCATGTCTTTATCCTTATGTTTTTAATCTGATATAATTTTAATGAAATGTGCTTTCAGTCGAGCTTTTATTATTTTGATTTCCTGTTTTCTCAGATTGTTGACACCACCCAATGAACATTTTTCATTCTTGTGAACACTATTCACCAAAAGTCACTAATCTTGCATTAAGTAGTTTCTTGTTTCGAGACAATTATCATCAACACATATTTGTAAGATGTTTAATATCCATAGACATAATTTCGCATGTTACTTAATTTCTGGACTCAAATCACTGACACTGCTAATCTCTGCTCGCAAGACACAACAGAAACACTTCCGTTCAATTGTAATTTTCCATTACGAAATCGAAATTTTTATCAATTTATGAGCCATTACTGGTACTTGAGAACATACTACCAGTCGGTTCATTTATCATTATATTTATACTGTATTCCTAGCATTTATGAACCATTATTACTGGTATATGAGAACATACCACAAGTCTGTTTATTGTTACATGAGTACATACTCCCAGTCTGTTTTTTTTGTTACTATGTTTACACTGTCTTCCTCACATTTATGAGCCATTATTACTGGTCCATGAGTACACACTACCAGTCTGTTTATCATTACTATATTTATACTGTCTTCCTAGCATTTATGAACCATTATTACTGGTAAATGAGTACACACTACCAGTCTATTTATCGTTACTATATTTATACTGTCTTCCTAGCATTTATGAACCATTATTACTGGTACATGAGTACACACTACCAATCTGTTTTATTGTTACTATATTTATACTGCCTTCCTAGCATTTATGAACCATTATTACTGGTACATAATACTGGTACATGAGAACATACCACCAGTCTGTTTATTGTTACGTTACTATAATATACTATAATTATACTGTCTTCCTCACATTTATGAACCATTAGTACTGGTACATGAGTACATACCACCAGTCTGTTAATTGCTACTATAATTATATTGTATTCCTCACAAGAGACGATTAATAATAAACATAATTCAATATTTAAAAAATTAATAACATCAGTTTGAAGGGAACGGTTTGCAATAAAGGTTCCCAAAAGAAACACATACATAAAAGTCAATAGTTGACATCTAAAAAACATTTAGTCTGAAGACAAAACTTTTACGTGTACAAAGCGCTAGATTATGGAAATCATCGTGATAAACCAATGGCAAATACATGTATTAGTTTTCGTAACAACTGAACGCTTAGTAAGATGTTAGCTATGAATTACTTCAGGAACGTTAGATCTAGATGAGTAATTACTTTTTATGGAATATCGACATTCGCTAGCTTTTAGCCGCTACAATATCGGTCTGTGTTGAGAATTTGTTCAATGTGCGATTTATTTGTTAAGGTATATTGTAAATAAGAACTTAAATATAGAAGCTTGTGGATATCGTAGTACAGATATCAATTAAGCTTTGAATACTACTGCCAGAGAAGACCTGTTATTATTGAAGTACAGCCATAGGAGCGAAATAAGATTCGGCGATATTGTAACAATTTACTTTCTCATACATAATGTTAGTGGTAGATTTCAAGCGTGATGAGTTCAAAATTCGCAATTTCACTTATTGCTAGAATCAGTGAAACGTCTATACACAAATGAGAAGAAGTCTCCCATCAACACAAGACAGTCAGCTAGTTTAAGAGAAGTGTATATTTTAAGAATATTGTTGGTATCGCAATGTTATGAATTGTGAAATAAAAGCAAAATTTGAATCTCTTTTAAGGACAGAACACACTACTTTCAGAGACGATAGCAAGCTTATCTAACTAAATAGGTAGAAAAACATTTCATGAAAAATGTTCATATTCATAGTTATTAACAACAACAACAACATCCACACACACACACAAACACACACACGCGCCTGGGGGTTAGGGTTAGGGTTTAGGGTTTAGGGTTAGGGTTAGGGTTAGGGTATAGGCACTTTGACGTGATGTCCACCCCAAGTTGTCCATCCCATGTCCACCCCACGTGACCAATCTATATTTAGAAATCACGTGGTACAGTCACATGGTGAATAATATCTATATATAGAACCGAATGAAAGGCGGAACTAATTTGTATGCGCGCGCATCTCAACCGTTTATTTGAATCATTTCAGTTTTGGAGCTCGTTGGGTTCGGACGTGTTGCTGGTGTTATTGTTTTTATCGGAATTATTGTTAAAAAGATTATTGTTGGATATGAAATAAATACGGTAAGCTAGTTTTATTTATTTTGTTGTATTTAGCTGCCATACGTGATGGATTAATTTGAATCGAAGGCTTCCGGCTGGAACATTTGAGCCAATCGGGTTGCATGGTTGGATTGAAGCCTGCCAGCTAGCCGGATGGCAGCTAAGCAACGGGGCGTAGAGCCATTTTGGATATCGATTATTGATATTGTTTGAATGCTGGGTCTGTCTGTCGGCAGAAACATTCAGTCAGCCAGCCGGCCCGTTGGCCGCCTATGAATTTCAGTGCTGGGCTCGAACCTGGCCAGCTGGACGGCTGTTCTGGGTGAGCCATTTGCTGTTTTTAGTATTGATATTGTTGAAAGGTCTGTCTGACTGTCGGCAGAGCCAGCTGCGGAGCCAGCCGGCACGCCATGCATTAATTTGGGTGCTGGATCCGAACCTGAAAAGCAGTTAGTTAGTAAGTAAGTTAGTGGTAACTGCGCCATCGTCGGGTCCCAAGTCCCGAGTGTGAAAGCAGGAGGGCCACTTAATTGTGGACTTGTATTTACATATTTACAAGGCATTGTTCTAAAAAGAAATAAATCTATTTATAGTAACAATGGTAACTTTTGCTTACCCTAGCTAACTTTTTGTCTTATTTGCGTTAAAGGGCTTACTGTTTTTGGGTACTGTGCTTATGTAGTATCATGGACTGTACAGAAGCTTACTTTGGAGGCTTTGAAAGTCTATATACGCAAGCAACCTCAGCCTTCCACTATATCTATAGAGACAGCTTGGGTAATCAAAGTTACTAAAAATAGATTTCCCAATTTGCTAACCCTATTTGCTAACTCTTGTAAGTATTTGATTACCCTAGCTGACACTTGATGACTCTTGTTAACTCTTGGTCTCATTTGAGTTAAAGGAGCTTACTGTTTTTGAGTATTGTTCTTAGCTAGGTAACTGATGCCAGATTTGCTAACTCTGGTAAGTATTTGATTACCCTAGCTGACTCTTGATAACTCTTGTTAACTCTTGGTCTTATTTGAGTTAAGGGAGCTTACTAGGGTTGAGTATTGTGCTTAGCTAGGTTACTGAAGAGTAATTAAGTTGAGTTTAGTCTTTTGAAAATGCGAGAGTTAGCAAGAATCCTGGTAAGGGTTAATGAGAAATTTGCTAACTCTGGTAAGTATTTGATTACTCTAGCTGACTCTTGATTACTCTTGTTAACTCTTGGTCTTATTTGAGTTAAGGGAGCTTACTAGGGTTGAGTATTGTGCTTAGCTAGGTTACTGAAGAGTAATTAAGTTGAGTTTAGTCTTTTGAAAAGGCGAGAGTTAACAAGAATCCTGGTAAGGGTTAATGAGAAATTTGCTAACTCTGGTAAGTATTTGATTACTCTAGCTAACTCTTGATTACTCTTGTTAACTCTTGGTCTTATTTGAGTTAAGGGAGCTTACTAGGGTTGAGTATTGTGCTTAGCTAGGTTACTGAAGAGTAATTAAGTTGAGTTTAGTCTTTTGAAAAGGCGAGAGTTAACAAGAATCCTGGTAAGGGTTAATGAGAAATTTGCTAACTCTGGTAAGTATTTGATTACTCTAGCTAACTCTTGATTAGTCTTGTTAACTCTTGGTCTTATTTGAGTTAAGGGAGCTTACTAGGGTTGAGTATTGTGCTTAGCTAGGTTACTGAAGAGTAATTAAGTTGAGTTTAGTCTTTTGAAAAGGCGAGAGTTAACAAGAATCCTGGTAAGGGTTAATGAGAAATTTGCTAACTCTGGTAAGTATTTGATTACTCTAGCTAACTCTTGATTACTCTTGTTAACTCTTGGTCTTATTTGAGTTAAGGGAGCTTACTAGGGTTGAGTATTGTGCTTAGCTAGGTTACTGAAGAGTAATTAAGTTGAGTTTAGTCTTTTAAAAAGGCGAGAGTTAGCAAGAATCCTGGTAAGGGTTAATGAGAAATTTGCTAACTCTGGTAAGTATTTGATTACTCTAGCTGACTCTTGATTACTCTTGTTAACTCTGGGTCTTATTTGAGTTAAGGGAGCTTACTAGGGTTGAGTATTGTGCTTAGCTAGGTTACTGAAGAGTAATTAAGTTGAGTTTAGTCTTTTGAAAAGGCGAGAGTTAACAAGAATCCTGGTAAGGGTTAATGAGAAATTTGCTAACTCTGGTAAGTATTTGATTACTCTAGCTAACTCTTGATTACTCTTGTTAACTCTTGGTCTTATTTGAGTTAAGGGAGCTTACTAGGGTTGAGTATTGTGCTTAGCTAGGTTACTGAAGAGTAATTAAGTTGAGTTTAGTCTTTTGAAAAGGCGAGAGTTAACAAGAATCCTGGTAAGGGTTAATGAGAAATTTGCTAACTCTGGTAAGTATTTGATTACTCTAGCTAACTCTTGATTACTCTTGTTAACTCTTGGTCTTATTTGAGTTAAGGGAGCTTACTAGGGTTGAGTATTGTGCTTAGCTAGGTTACTGAAGAGTAATTAAGTTGAGTTTAGTCTTTTGAAAAGGCGAGAGTTAGCAAGAATCCTGGTAAGGGTTAATGAGAAATTTGCTAACTCTGGTAAGTATTTGATTACTCTAGCTAACTCTTGATTACTCTTGTTAACTCTTGGTCTTATTTGAGTTAAGGGAGCTTACTAGGGTTGAGTATTGTGCTTAGCTAGGTTACTGAAGAGTAATTAAGTTGAGTTTAGTCTTTTGAAAAGGCGAGAGTTAACAAGAATCCTGGTAAGGGTTAATGAGAAATTTGCTAACTCTGGTAAGTATTTGATTACTCTAGCTAACTCTTGATTACTCTTGTTAACTCTTGGTCTTATTTGAGTTAAGGGAGCTTACTAGGGTTGAGTATTGTGCTTAGCTAGGTTACTGAAGAGTAATTAAGTTGAGTTTAGTCTTTTAAAAAGGCGAGAGTTAGCAAGAATCCTGGTAAGGGTTAATGAGAAATTTGCTAACTCTGGTAAGTATTTGATTACTCTAGCTGACTCTTGATTACTCTTGTTAACTCTGGGTCTTATTTGAGTTAAGGGAGCTTACTAGGGTTGAGTATTGTGCTTAGCTAGGTTACTGAAGAGTAATTAAGTTGAGTTTAGTCTTTTGAAAAGGCGAGAGTTAACAAGAATCCTGGTAAGGGTTAATGAGAAATTTGCTAACTCTGGTAAGTATTTGATTACTCTAGCTAACTCTTGATTACTCTTGTTAACTCTTGGTCTTATTTGAGTTAAGGGAGCTTACTAGGGTTGAGTATTGTGCTTAGCTAGGTTACTGAAGAGTAATTAAGTTGAGTTTAGTCTTTTGAAAAGGCGAGAGTTAACAAGAATCCTGGTAAGGGTTAATGAGAAATTTGCTAACTCTGGTAAGTATTTGATTACTCTAGCTAACTCTTGATTACTCTTGTTAACTCTTGGTCTTATTTGAGTTAAGGGAGCTTACTAGGGTTGAGTATTGTGCTTAGCTAGGTTACTGAAGAGTAATTAAGTTGAGTTTAGTCTTTTGAAAAGGCGAGAGTTAGCAAGAATCCTGGTAAGGGTTAATGAGAAATTTGCTAACTCTGGTAAGTATTTGATTACTCTAGCTAACTCTTGATTACTCTTGTTAACTCTTGGTCTTATTTGAGTTAAGGGAGCTTACTAGGGTTGAGTATTGTGCTTAGCTAGGTTACTGAAGAGTAATTAAGTTGAGTTTAGTCTTTTGAAAAGGCCAGAGTTAGCAAGAATCCTGGTAAGGGTTAATGAGAAATTTGCTAACTCTGGTAAGTATTTGATTACTCTAGCTAACTCTTGATTACTCTTGTTAACTCTTGGTCTTATTTGAGTTAAGGGAGCTTACTAAGGTTGAGTATTGTGCTTAGCTAGGTTACTGAAGAGTAATTAAGTTGAGTTTAGTCTTTTGAAAAGGCGAGAGTTAACAAGAATCCTGGTAAGGGTTAATGAGAAATTTGCTAACTCTGGTAAGTATTTGATTACTCTAGCTAACTCTTGATTACTCTTGTTAACTCTTGGTCTTATTTGAGTTAAGGGAGCTTACTAAGGTTGAGTATTGTGCTTAGCTAGGTTACTGAAGAGTAATTAAGTTGAGTTTAGTCTTTTGAAAAGGCGAGAGTTAACAAGAATCCTGGTAAGGGTTAATGAGAAATTTGCTAACTCTGGTAAGTATTTGATTACTCTAGCTAACTCTTGAATACTCTTGTTAACTCTTGGTCTTATTTGAGTTAAGGGAGCTTACTAGGGTTGAGTATTGTGCTTAGCTAGGTTACTGAAGAGTAATTAAGTTGAGTTTAGTCTTTTGAAAAGGCGAGAGTTAGCAAGAATCCTGGTAAGGGTTAATGAGAAATTTGCTAACTCTGGTAAGTATTTGATTACTCTAGCTAACTCTTGATTACTCTTGTTAACTCTTGGTCTTATTTGAGTTAAGGGAGCTTACTAGGGTTGAGTATTGTGCTTAGCTAGGTTACTGAAGAGTAATTAAGTTGAGTTTAGTCTTTTGAAAAGGCGAGAGTTAACAAGAATCCTGGTAAGGGTTAATGAGAAATTTGCTAACTCTGGTAAGTATTTGATTACTCTAGCTAACTCTTGATTACTCTTGTTAACTCTTGGTCTTATTTGAGTTAAGGGAGCTTACTAGGGTTGAGTATTGTGCTTAGCTAGGTTACTGAAGAGTAATTAAGTTGAGTTTAGTCTTTTGAAAAGGCGAGAGTTAACAAGAATCCTGGTAAGGGTTAATGAGAAATTTGCTAACTCTGGTAAGTATTTGATTACTCTAGCTAACTCTTGATTACTCTTGTTAACTCTTGGTCTTATTTGAGTTAAGGGAGCTTACTAGGGTTGAGTATTGTGCTTAGCTAGGTTACTGAAGAGTAATTAAGTTGAGTTTAGTCTTTTGAAAAGGCGATAGTTAGCAAGAATCCTGGTAAGGGTTAATGACAAATTTGCTAACTCTGGTAAGTATTTGATTACTCTAGCTAACTCTTGATTACTCTTGTTAACTCTTGGTCTTATTTGAGTTAAGGGAGCTTACTAAGGTTGAGTATTGTGCTTAGCTAGGTTACTGAAGAGTAATTAAGTTGAGTTTAGTCTTTTGAAAAGGCGAGAGTTAGGGTTAGGGTTTAGAGGTTAGGGGGGGGGGGGGGTTAGGGTTAGGGTATAGGCACTTTGACGTGATGTCCACCCCAAGTTGTCCACCCCATGTCCACCCCACGTGACCAATCTATATTTAGAAGTCACGTGGTACAGTCACATGGTGAATAATTTCTATATATAGAACAGAATGAAAGGCGGAGCTAATTTGTATGCGCGCGCATGTTAACCGTTTATTTGAATCATTTCAGTTTTGGAGCTCGTTGGGTTCGGACGTGTTGCTGGTATTATTGTTTTTATCGGAATTATTGTTAAAAAGATTTTTGTTGGATATGAAATAAATACGGTAAGCTAGTTTTATTTATTTTGTTGTATTTAGCTGCCATACGGGATGGATTAATTTGAATCGAAGGCTTCCGGCTGGAATATTTGAGCCAATCGGGTTGCATGGTTGGATTGAAGCCTGCCAGGTAGCCGGATGGCAGCTAAGCAACGGGGCGTAGAGCCTTTTTGGATATCGATTATTGATATTGTTTGAATGCTGGGTCTGTCTGTCGGCAGAAACATTCAGTCAGCCAGCCGGCCCGTTGGCCGCCTATGAATTTCAGTGCTGGGCTCGAACCTGGCCAGCTGGACGGCTGTTCTGGGTGAGCCATTTGCTGTTTTTAGTATTGATATTGTTGAAAGGTCTGTCTGACTGTCGGCAGAGCCAGCTGCGGAGCCAGCCGGCACGCCATGCATTTATTTGGGTGCTGGATCCGAACCTGAAAAGCAGTTAGTTAGTAAGTAAGTTAGTGGTAACTGCGCCATCGTCGGGTCCCAAGTCCCGAGTGTGAAAGCAGGAGGGCCACTTAATTGTGGACTTGTATTTACATATTTACAAGGCATTGTTAAAAAAAGAAATAAATCTATTTATAGTAACAATGGTAACTTTTGCTTACCCTAGCTAACTTTTTGTCTTATTTGCGTTAAAGGGCTTACTGTTTTTGGGTACTGTGCTTATGTAGTATCATGGACTGTACAGAAGCTTACTTTGGAGGCTTTGAA